>JBCEWE010000312.1:109824-112324 GCA_039877035.1 Silurus lanzhouensis
ACACACACCAACACACATTACCACACCCACTACGTGACCAACTAACAATACCCCACACATCAACACACTGTACCACACACACTACAGCATCAAATACCAATACTACACACATCAACACACTGTACTACACACACTACAGCATCGAATACTACTACACACATCAACACACTGTACTACACACACTACAGCATCAAATAAAATTACTACACACATCAACACACTGTACTACACACACATACAGCATCGATTACTACTACACACATCAACACACTGTACTACACACACTACAGCATCGAATAACTACTACACACATCAACACACTGTACTACACACACTACAGCATCAATAATAACCAATACTACACACACATCAACACACTATGTACTACACACCACTACAGCATCAAAACAATACACACATAACAATACACACAACTAACCACACTGTACTACACACACTACAGCATCAAAAATAACAATACTACACACATACAACACACTTGTACTACACACACTACAGCATCGAATACCTACTACACACATCAACACAACTGTACTACACACACTACAGCATCAAATAAACAATACTACACACACAACACACTGTACTACACACACTACAGCATCGAATACCTACTACACACATCAACACACTGTACTACACACACTACAGCATCAAACACACTGTACTACACACATCGAATAACTACTACACACATCCAACACACTGACTACACACACTACAGCATCGAATACCTACTACACACATCAACACACTGTACTACACACACTACAGCATCAAATACAATACTACACACATCAACACACTGTACTACACACACTACAGCATCAAATACCTACTACACACATCAACACACTGTACTACACACACTACAGCATCAAATAACATACACACACATCAACACACGTACTACACACATACACATCGATACCTACTACACACATCAACACACTGTACTACACACACTACAGCATCGAATACCTACTACACACATCAACACACTGTACTACACACACTACAGCATCAAATAACATACTACACACATCAACACACTGTACTACACACACTACAGCATCAAATAACAATACTACACCATCAACACACTGTACTACACACACTACAGCATCAAATACTACTACACACATCAACACACTGTACTACACACACTACAGCATCAAATAACAATACTACACACATCAACACACTGTACTACACACACTACAGCATCGAATACCTACTACACACATCACACACTGTACTACACACACTACAGCATCGAATACCTACTACACACATCAACACACTGTACTACACACACTACAGCATCAAATAACAATACTACACACATCAAACACACTGTACTACACACCACTACAGCATCGAATACCTACTACACACATCAACACACTGTACTACACACACTACAGCATCAAATAACAATACTACACACATCAACACACTGTACTACACACACTACAGCATCAAATAACAATACTACACACATAACACACTGTACTACACACACTACAGCATCAAATAACAATACTACACACATCAACACACTGTACTACACACACTACAGCATCGATACCTACTACACACATCAACACACTGTACTACACACACTACAGCATCAAATAACAATACTACACACATCAACACACTGTACTACACACACTACAGCATCAAATAACAATACTACAACATCAACACACTGTACTACACACACTACAGCATCGAATACCTACTACACACATCAACACACTGTTACTACACACACTACAGCATCAAATAACAATACTACACACATCAACACACTGTACTACACACACTACAGCATCAAATAACAATACTACACACATCAACACACTGTACTACACACACTACAGCATCAAATAACAATACTACACACATCAACACACACTGTACTACACACACTACAGCATCGAATACCTACTACACACATCAACACACTGTACTACACACACTACAGCATCAAATAACAATACTACACACATCAACACACTGTACTACACACACTACAGCATCAAATAACAATACTACACACATCAACACACTGTACTACACACACTACAGCATCAAATAACAATACTACACACATCAACACACTGTACTACACACACTACAGCATCGAATACCTACTACACACATCAACACACTGTACTACACACACTACAGCATCAAATAACAATACTTCACACATCAACACACTGTACTACACACACTACAGCATCGAATACCTACTACACACATCAACACACTGTACTACACACACTACAGCATCAAATAACAATACTACACACATCAACACACTGTACTACACACACTACAGCATCGAATACCTACTACACACATCAACACACTGTACTACACACACTACAGCATCAAATAACAATACTACACACATCAACACACTGTACTACACACACTACAGCATCAATAACAATACTACACACAT
>JBCEWE010000312.1:122324-127089 GCA_039877035.1 Silurus lanzhouensis
TGGTGATGTGGATGGTGATGATGTAGAAGGTGATATGTATGGTAATAATGATGTAGAAGGTGATATGTATGGTAATAATGATGTAGATAGTGATGTGGATGGTGATAATGATGTAGATGGTGATGTGGATGGTGATAATGATGTAGATGGTGATGTGGATGGTGATAATGATGTAGATGGTGATGTGGATGGTGATAATGATGTAGATGGTGATGTGGATGGTGATAATGATGTAGATGGTGATGTGCTTGGAGATGGTAATGTAGATGGTGATGATGTAGAAGGTGATGTGGATGGTGATGATGTAGAAGGTGATATGTATGGTAATAATGATGTAGATGGTGATGTGGATGTAGATAGTGATGTGGATGGTGATAATGATGTAGATGGTGATGTGGATGGTGATAATGATGTAGATGGTGATGTGGATGGTGATGATGTAGAAGGTGATATGTATGGTAATAATGATGTAGATGGTGATGATGTAGATAGTGATGTGGATGGTAATAATGATGTAGATGGTGATGATGTAGATGGTGATGTGAATGGTGATATTATGTAGATGGTGATGTGGATAGTGATAATGATGTAGATGGTGATGTGGATGGTGATGATGTAGAAGGTGATATGTATGGTAATAATGATGTAGATGGTGATGATGTAGATAGTGATGTGGATGGTGATAATGATGTAGATGGTGATGTGGATGGTGATGATGTAGAAGGTGATATGTATGGTAATAATGATGTAGATGGTGATGATGTAGATGGTGATGTGGATGGTGATATTATGTAGATGGTGATGTGGATAGTGATAATGATGTAGATGGTGATGTGGATGGTGATGATGTAGAAGGTGATATGTATGGTAATAATGATGTAGATGGTGATGATGTAGATAGTGATGTGGATGGTGATAATGATGTAGATGGTGATGTGAATGGTGATATTATGTAGATGGTGATGTGGATGGTGATAATGATGTAGATGGTGATGTGGATGGTGATGATGTAGAAGGTGATATGTATGGTAATAATGATGTAGATGGTGATGTGAATGGTGATATTATGTAGATGGTGATGTGGATGGTGATAATGATGTAGATGGTGATGTGGATGGTGATGATGTAGAAGGTGATATGTATGGTAATAATGATGTAGATGGTGATGTGAATGGTGATAATGATGTAGAAGGTGATGTGGATGGTGATGATGTAGAAGGTGATATGTATGGTAATAATGATGTAGATGGTGATGTGAATGGTGATAATGATGTAGATGGTGATGTGGATGGTGATGATGTAGAAGGTGATATGTATGGTAATAATGATGTAGATGGTGATGATGTAGATGGTGATGTGAATGGTGATATTATGTAGATGGTGATGTGGATAGTGATAATGATGTAGATGGTGATGTGGATGGTGATGATGTAGAAGGTGATATGTATGGTAATAATGATGTAGATGGTGATGTGAATGGTGATATTATGTAGATGGTGATGTGGATGGTGATAATGATGTAGATGGTGATGTGGATGGTGATGATGTAGAAGGTGATATGTATGGTAATAATGATGTAGATGGTGATGATGTAGATAGTGATGTGGATGGTGATAATGATGTAGATGGTGATGTGAATGGTGATATTATGTAGATGGTGATGTGGATGGTGATGATGTAGAAGGTGATATGTATGGTAATAATGATGTAGATGGTGATGATGTAGATAGTGATGTGGATGGTGATAATGATGTAGATGGTGATGTGAATGGTGATAATGATGTAGATGGTGATGATGTAGATAGTGATGTGGATGGTGATAATGATGTAGATGGTGATGTGAATGGTAATAATGATGTAGATGGTGATGTGAATGGTGATATTATGTAGATAGTGATGTGGATGGTGATAATGATGTAGATGGTGATGTGGATGGTGATAATGATGTAGATGGTGATGTGAATGGTGATATTATGTAGATAGTGATGTGGATGGTGATAATGATGTAGATGGTGATGTGGATGGTGATATTATGTAGATAGTGATGTGGATGGTGATAATGATGTAGATGGTGATGTGGATGGTGATGATGTAGAAGGTGATATGTATGGTAATAATGATGTAGATGGTGATGATGTAGATAGTGATGTGGATGGTGATAATGATGTAGATGGTGATGTGAATGGTGATAATGATGTAGATGGTGATGTGGATGGTGATGATGTAGAAGGTGATATGTATGGTAATAATGATGTAGATGGTGATGTGAATGGTGATATTATGTAGATAGTGATGTGGATGGTGATAATGATGTAGATGCTGATGTGGATGGTGATGATGTAGATAGTGATGTGGATGGTGATAATGATGTAGATGGTGATGTGAATGGTGATATTATGTAGATGGTGATGTGGATGGTGTTAATGATGTAGATGCTGATGTGGATGGTGATGATGTAGAAGGTGATATGTATGGTAATAATGATGTAGATGGTGATGTGAATGGTGATAATGATGTAGATGGTGATGTGAATGGTGATATTATGTAGATAGTGATGTGGATGGTGATAATGATGTAGATGCTGATGTGGATGGTAGTGATGTGGATGGTGATAATGATGTAGATGGTGATGTGAATGGTGATATTATGTAGATGGTGATGTGGATGGTGATAATGATGTAGATGCTGATGTGGATGGTGATGATGTAGAAGGTGATATGTATGGTAATAATGATGTAGATGGTGATGATGTAGATGGTGATGTGAATGGTGATAATGATGTAGATGGTGATATGTATGGTAATAATGATGTAGATGGTGATGTGAATGGTGATATTATGTAGATAGTGATGTGGATGGTGATAATGATGTAGATGGTGATGTGGATGGTGATGATGTAGAAGGTGATATGTATGGTAATAATGATGTAGATGGTGATGTGAATGGTGATATTATGTAGATGGTGATGTGGATGGTGATAATGATGTAGATGGTGATATGTATGGTAATAATGATGTAGATGGTGATGATGTAGAAGGTGATATGTATGGTGATAATGATGTAGATGGTGATATGTATGGTAATAATGATGTAGATGGTGATGTGAATGGTGATATTATGTAGATGGTGATGTGGATGGTGATAATGATGTAGATGGTGATGTGGATGGTGATGATGTAGAAGGTGATATGTATGGTAATAATGATGTAGATGGTGATGTGAATGGTGATAATGATGTAGATGGTGATATGTATGGTAATAATGATGTAGATGGTGATGTGAATGGTGATAATGATGTAGATGGTGATATGTATGGTAATAATGATGTAGATGGTGATAATGATGTAGATGGTGATGTGGATGGTAATAATAATGTAGATGGTGGTGTGGATGGTGATAATGATGTAGATGGTGATGATGTAGATTGTGATGTGCTTGGAGATGGTGATGTAGATGGTGATGATGTAGAAGGTGATATGGATGGTGATAATCTTAATCTTGCTTCTCCAGGCAGGACTGCTGAAGTATCCCGGCTATCAAATCGCATTAACCATGTGGGGTGAGTGCAACTAATCACTTTTAACCCATTAATCACTTTTTTAAAAACATATTTTTTACGGATTTTAAGTGGAGAACATTTGAAGTGAGTTCTGATGATCTGCAGGGTATCTGATCATTCACATGGCGATGTTCACAGCTGGTATGGTGTTCGTGTACCTGGTTATATCACCGATCAGGGAAGATGGCTTTCTGTCCTGGCTGCTCAATTTCCTCACCTTTCTGTAAGTCTGTCCATCAGTCTATCACGCCATCTGTCCATTTGTCCATTAGTTTATTCATCTGTCAATCTGTGCATCACTTCATCTGTACATCAGTGGACCATGAGCAGAAGAAGAGTCAGCATTTGGGGTGAAATGTCCTATGCCTTTATATAAATTGCATTGTTCATGTTAGTTAGATATGAATGCTGAACCCTGAAGCTCCTGAACACATGTATGACTTCACTGTGTTTTAAACAGGACCAATTTCTTCATCCTGTTCACTCTGATGAAGTTTCAGATCATTGTGATCAGACTGTGTTTCCTGCAAGACAAGAACTTGCCTCAGGATAAAGAGAAACCACTCGCACTCAAGAACAGGTAAATTTCAATATCATCATCATCATTATCATCATCATCATCATCATCATCATCATTAACATCATCATCATCATCAACAACTCTCTCTCTCTCTCTCTCTCTCTCTACAGGAAGGCCTTTCACAACTTTAACTACTTCCTGTTCTTCTTTAATGTGATCCTGGGTTTGGGAAACTGTGTGTTACGATTAATCAAGAGCTCCCTCGTGGCCTTGATGCTTCTGTCTCGTATTGAGAGGACCATCATGCCGCAGGGCTTCAAGAAGTTGGACACAAGTACAAATGTCCTTCTATCATTCAGCTTCATGTTGTAGTGGTGTAACGGTACATGTGTTTGTTCTGGAACTTTCAGTACAGGGCTTTGGGTTCGCTGCACCTGTGTGATGAATGCAATCCTCTTTATGTGCAGAACATAGTTACAATCTCAGGTCCCTCAGGAACGGATTAACTGGTGGACTGTAAGTGTGTTTGGTCTCAGCCTTGCACTCTGGTACGGTTTTCCGGTCCGGAAATATCATCTGTAGTCTGGCGTTTTGTGAAAACGGATTTATAAAAGTCTCATGATATGAGTTCTTCAGGTTCTTTAGGTTCTTTAGCATTCTTCAGTCCAGCTTCAAGAATTTCTCTT
>JBCEWE010000738.1:0-70000 GCA_039877035.1 Silurus lanzhouensis
ACAAGAGCTTGTCTGCTACCTGGGCATCAATATGAATACCAACTCAATATAAATATCCAAACATACATAACAAAAGCCTTTAATGGTCAGCAGTTCATTTCCATGCAGACTGTATGAATAGAGGATGAATGGCCTCCTGAGCAGGTGTCTCTCAAACAGGAGGAGAAAAAGATCAGACAAAGTCTAAGATAAATGTTAGTAGGAATCTCATTTATCATGAAAATCTTACAATTTGAAATAGAAACTCATGAGACATGTGGCTTTTAACCCATTACTTTTCTGGATTGCTCCAGGACTGATTTTATGAATTTATATATAAAAAAAAACTTTCAATTCAGGAAAATGAATTTTCACAGTATTTACTTACTATAACTTTCTATAACTTATTATCTTTTTGAGCAATATCAACTTTGAACAATGGCATTTTCAGCTGTGAGTCCCAAAATCTGTGGCCAAGGCAAACAGGTTAAAGGTAATATACTTCAATGAACAGATCTTTTTTTTTTTTTATTTGTGCGCTTCTCTAGTTCGTCTCACTTCCAACTTTGGATTTGGATATTTAGTGCAGATTGTGATCTATATTACTAAATCGATAGTGTTTATTGCTTCAGTAGAGTATTCCATATTCAGCTAGATGAAAATGACAAAATATTAAATTTGTGAATTTCCTTTTGTCTTTAGTTATACTATTAGAGTTGTCTAAAAAGAAACAAGAAAGAAAAGGGAAAGAAAGATTGTATTACCAGTGCTTATTGGTCTGTGTGCTGTCTTTACTAATCAAATTGGTAACTAAATAAGCTGAAATAAATACTCCATAAATCTCTAATTGTGTTTCTGGTGTAAAATCTAAAACCACTGTCACAAAAAAAAGTAAGCAGAAAGATAGTAATAATGTTTCTTCTCTCCAGCAGCTTCAGCATAAACAATGTAAGTAAGTAGAAAAGAAATTGAGAAATATCAATAAATCTAATGATAATATCATATATATATATATTATATCATAATATCATAATATATATATTATAATATATAATCTAATAATCTAATGATGTGCAGGAAGAAAACACAAATCAAATTATCAGGTTTTTCCACAATAATTTTTATTCTTTTTTATGACAGAAGTTATACCGTGTCCTGAACAAAGTGTCTCACCTCCAAGTAAAAAGAAAAATAAATAAATAAATCAGTCATTAATCTCTTTTAATTTTTTGATTTTTGATTTTGTTTTAAAAAGAGGAAAAAAAGAACATGATGCTTTTAAAAACATTTCTCTATTATCATTGTTCAATAATACTATTGTTTTTTTATTATTATTATTTCTGAAGATGAAATTCCACGGTATGGCATGCACATAGCACATGCAGTTCTTGAATTAAATACTTTCGTTTTTTAGTTGTGAATTTTTAGGGGGATTTGTGGTTTTCTTTTCATTGTGGCTCCTACGTTGCTGGTTACAGGTGTGTCGGTTTGTGGGTAAGTTTGTTACTTGGTAGTTTTTGTAAGAAAAGTGAGAGAATAAATGTCTTGTCTTCTCTCTCTCTCACTCTCTCACTCTCTCACTCACAGACGCACACACACCCACACACACACACCAGTTCTGCATGCTACAGTCTCTGGCCCCACTTGCTTTAGTACCTTGTACATGACGATGATCAATTTAAAAGTTATATAAGCTTTATTAAATTATTTATTTCTATTTTTATTAGTTTCTATAAGACCGGTTCAAAGGTGGGAGTAGACAACAAAATTCAAAGGAAACATTATATTTTTTATAGTTTGATATCACATTGTATAATATTAGCAGCAGATTTATGCTGCACAGTTTTCTATCACTTATTCTTCACTCGGTCTGAATCAAGAATCAGAGAAATTTTAGATGGGGTACAGAGAAACCTTAAAACCTCTATAGGGTTCAAATATCAAATTACTTTATTAGCCTTAAAAACTATTCTCTGTGGTCCATTTGTACATTTCTGACAAAGTAAACTCACCTGTACTATTAATTTCACTGTAGTTCCGCATATAAATGGATTAATTTAATAACTGAAGACAGTGTACCATCATTATTATTATAATGCAGTGGGTGCCTTTAGCTGTACTTCCAACACTATAATCAGTGACCTGTTTTATATTATACATATACTCACATTATATATATATATATATATACACACACAAACACACACATATTGTGTGTATGTATGTATGTATGTATGTATGTATGTGTGTATATATATATATATAATCTGCGCAAATTACCGCTCTTAAGTTCTCTCTCACGCATGCAGGCACACAGACACACACACACACACACACACACACACACACACACACACACACACACACACACACACACACACACACACACACAGAGTTAGTTTTAAATGCTACATATGTGATTATGCCTGTGTGCTTCAGAACGATTTCTGGCAGTGAATTTGTATAACAAAAAGTACGAGATTTTGAGAAAAATAGGGAAATATTAATTACATTTTGGCCGCAGGAACACAAATATCAGTGGGACACAAGAGACATACGTTTTGGCAAAAAAAAAGGCCTGGTCATTGTTTTAACCCATGCAATTTGATTGACTGTGTTACATGTTCCTGTGGAGTCTGATTGGTTGTGTCACATTTCCTGAACACAGACTGGTGCACCACGTAAATCCTTAATCCATTTGCACATATCATCAACATTAATATGGAACACAAAAACTGTGACAATGAGTCCAGTCTACAGACTTGTACTGTGGAGCACAGTGCCATCTACTGGTCTGCTGGAGGTAGTGGAGCTCTGTTTCTTTCTCAAACGTACAGCCACATCAAAATATTCTAACAAGCACCATCCCTACTGGATGCTACTTTAAACTGGAGAGAAAATCTAAATGGTGAAAAAAGCAAATCTCTTCTGAACTCAACACTGCATACTGTGTCTTCTATTCAGTGTTAGTCTCTGATTATTACATGTGGTTCCTTAAATAAATTTCAATTATATACACCTGTATTCATTTACAATATACATCAATTCCGGTTCAATACCCAATCAATTGACATTCTAGGAAAATAGCAGTTTTTACAAATAAGACAATGTGTTTTGACTTTTGAATAAATAACATGTGCATTATAAATACCAATGGTTAGCTAGAGCTATTGCGACCCAGAATGCATCACTACAGAGCTCCACATACCACATGAACAGAACCACACAAAAAACAAATATGGCAAAAACAAAGAGCACAGCAGACTCATAAGCAAAATAAAATCATAGTCATCATCATCATCATCATTATAATTATCATCATCTTATTGTCTGAAAGTATCACCATCATAAATAACAAATCTAAAAGAAAGATGAAGCGGTTCTCTCTCTTCTCACCGCCTTTATTCCCAACTCACTCCATCAAACCCTGGAAGACTAAAGTAAGGGGAAAAGAGTCAATGTGTATAAACAGGTTTTGTGTGTGTGTGTGTGTGTGTGTGTGTGTGTGTGTGTGTGTGTGTGTGTGTGTGTGTGCTTAAATGTGTGAAATTCTGTGCAAATGAGCAAATTATTATTAAATTGTGATATAATTGCAAATAATCATTTTACAAAACACTCGATTTTTATCTCCAAAATAATTGTGCTATCAATAATAATTTACCAATATTTATGAGTTTTTTTTTATCAGAACTGTAATTGTTTTTGTAGCAACACTGGAGATGTGGCATTACATCTGTTACAAAATTGTAGTGGGACTCAATCCCACTGTACTGTAGTAAGAAAGCAGATTTAAAAATGGAGATTGTTGGCCCCTTTGTGCCATCCCTAAAAGTATGAGGGACAATTTCAGAGAGGAGTGAGGGGCAGAGGCTAGGATCAGGAGAGAGAACTTTAAAGACATAATGAAGGTATCAAGAGAAATTCACCCCACCCCAATTCATTCAAAGTTTCTTTGTTAATGTTTTTTTGTTGCTGTTTCATTCATGCAAGGGATTTTTTTATTCTAGGAGTTCAAACAAAGCTGAGCAGTGCAACAGAAGAATCAAGCTTCAATGTCTCTAACAAGAAGCAGAAGAAGAAGGAGAAAGAGAAGTCATAGCAGAAGATTGAAGACTGGTTCATTTTTTAATCCCCTCATTCCAGGAGCTGTCCATAGAGTCAGGGTGTGTGCCCCAAACCTACTGTTTAAGCATTCATATACCGTTTTGTCTCTCTTACACACACACACACACACACACACACACACACACACACACACACACACACACACAGGGCCAGTGGCCTCCTTACCCCTTAATGGAAATAATTATTAACAGTAAACACAGATGATAAAACTCATCAATATTACCCAAAATGTGGGTGGATTTTTGCAATAAACGGCTCCAGTCAAGTTGAGTAAAGCGTGTGTTAAATCTCCATTTTCTAGACAGTGAAGTTGTCAGCTTTTCTGAGGTCCCTTCACCAAAACTGTGGCTTTTGTCATTTTGTCTGCAGACAACATAATCCCCAAAGCAGACATTCCTCCTGTTGATAATTGCATTCTGCATGTTCATTTCCCTTATAAAAGAGTAATTGTCATTTATATGATTTTCTTGTCCCCCACCCGTACCCACCTCCTCTTTCAGATCACTGGAATCATTCAGACAAAAAGCAGGCAGTAGACAGAAAGAAAACGGAACATAATGAAAAAAAGGATTAGGGTTTTCATGCCTCAATTTCCCCCTGAACCTCCCAGTACACTTCTGCTGGTTTTTTTTTTTTTTTTTTTTTGGAACATGCACAATGTCATTGCCTTTCCTTCAACTGACTCTTGCCAGCAACTGATGGTATGTTCCCTCTCTCTCTCTCTCTCTTCTGCCTCCCTCTTTGCCTTTCTCCTGCCTTCCGTATGCTCTCTCCAGCCTCCATCTCCTCCTCTCTCCTGCCGCTCTCTCTCCTGCCTCCCTCTCTCTCTGTTATTCTTTCTCCTGCCTCCTTCATGCTCTTTCCAGCCTCCATCTCCTCCTCTCTCCTCCCTCTCTCTCTCCTGCCTCCCTCTCTCTCCGTCTCTGCTGCCTCTCTCTCTGCCTCTCTCTCCTGCTCCCCTGCCTCTACTGATGTTTTATTTCTTTGATGTTCCCAAAACTAATGAATCTACCATTATTCACTCAGTCCCTCCATTTTCTTAGAAGCTTCCAGGATCCAAGGAAAAACTGCCTCCCATGGTAGAACATCTAGTCTTTAATTGGGTCTAACTCCAGTAAATGCCAGTTTCATCTATTCCTTTTCTTGTTTCCCTCCCTCCCTCCCCCCCCCCTCTCCCAGAGGCTAGCACCAGTCATCCTCATCTGTCTCACTGTAGGGTTCATGCAGTCCTTTCCTGGGCCCTCTGGGATGTGGAGGCTTGTGAGGTGCAATGTGAGGGGGTCTTTGTGGTGAGGGTGAGGAGGAACGGTACCCGTTAGGCATGCGACGAGCACCAGCGGGGTGAGCAGTCCTAGGTGATCGAGGATGTGGTGCTGGGTTATGTGGGTGTGGGTTTCCCTGTCCTGGGTTTGCCTCATACGCAGGTGGCTCGCACCGTTCATAATCATAAAAGTTGTCACCTGGCGCACTTTCAGACGAACCTGGGCACCAGCGGGCACGGCGGCCAGAGCCATGATGAGGGGGTACAGATGGTTCAGGCACAGGTGGAGAAAAGCGCCTCTGGGTTGGAGTGGGTAAGCGGCTCTGTGGACCTGAAGGCGGTGTACCAACTGGTTTACGAATCACAGGTGAGTAGGTAATGTGTGGGCGCGGGGTGGCAGGTGTCTGGGGCAGTTGCCGTCGACCTCGCCGAGGTGTGCTCGTCCCAGATGTTGAGGGCACGGGACTGCCGCTCACCGAACTACTGCCCTACATGAAAATGGGACAAGGCAAATAAAAAAAAAAGAACGACAAAATTTATCCACAAAACAACAGCGAAAGAGAGAGAGAGAGAGAGAGAGAGAAAGAGAGAGAGAGAGAGAGAGAGAGAGAGAGAGAGGAATAAAAAAGTAAAAGAGATGATTGTAAAACAACAACAGTAAGGAGGGAAAAAGTACAGTTGTGAAAAAGTAAAAGAAAACACAGAGAAGCAGGAGAGATGTGCGGGCAAATGCAAAACAATTTAAAAAAATGTCCAATGTGGGAGAAGCAACATTACACAGAGGACAAAGACAAAAAAAGACCAAAACAGGAGAAAACAAATGAAAAGTAGTTGAATTCCATTGGAACGGTGATAAATAACTAGAACCAGTCATCATGTCATCCTTCCTACATAATAAAGTTTATGTAAGTTAGTGATAAATGAATTTTCACCTCTAATTTCAGTCTTATTCTGTCTGGTACAATTCTACAGACCTTTACTACAAACATACACTTGTTCCAGTGGACAGTGGAAAAAAACACAGCACAGTGCAAAGAGAGCTTCTAAATCCATCAGTATTGATGGATTCACTGTGGAGCCAGGTGAGCATGTGATTTTCATGCAAGCCCACCTGTCGGTGAGTGAGGCACTCTCGGCCCTCACTGGGTGACCGGGACCAGCGACGCTGCCGTTGCCCGTAGTCTCCTCTCTCTCTCTCAGGTGTGTAGCGCTCCTTCTCCACTGAGCTGTGATGGTGATGGTGGTGGTGGTGGTGGTGGTGACGCCGCTCTTTAGCACGGCCACGTTCACGCTCTTTATCTTTGGGTGGCATGTCGCCCGACTGTGTGGTGGTGCTTAGATCTGTGCCAAGACCTACAGCATTACCGTGGGAGTCAGCTTACTGATATCATTCTTTAAACAAATTAAATTAAAATCTATGAGCAGATGTTTACAGCAATAATTAAAATACAGGGAGGGAAGACTTGCGGTCTTGTGGTTGCTGAGAGTCTAAAGATTATTCTGACCAAGTTCCTGGACCAATGAGATTTTCTGCCTTCTTGGAATGTGAAACAGTTTTGTCCCTACAAATTTTATTCAATTCCCAAAAGTAATTTTTAGTATCCAAAGAACTTTGAATACTCCAAACGGATCAATTGAAGTAGCCAGAAATCTCTTTGTGATCTGAAGTAAAACTTCAAAATGATCTACCTACTAAAAAAAATGTGTAAATAAGTATCTATTTTTTTTATGTAGACCAAAACACTTATAGGGAATTGTTTTTATGGAGTTTTATGTTCAAATAATAAAATGTATTAATAAAAATATAATAATCAATTATAAAATGAAGTTAAATGTTAATACAGTACAGAATGGGGTGACATGTATCTTTAACCTTTTTGATGTCATAGGACACTTTAACAAAAAACAAGCAGAGAAACTACACAGAGGCTTCACTACTACAGAACTGTATACTGTACGGTACATGTACTCACTATAAATGCAATACAGTGAACTGTATTTCTACCAATTTACACAAAATTCATCTTACTGTATTCCCGCAAATGTTTTCTGTGTGTGTTTAAAGTGTGTGGGAGGAGGATTTACGACTTTTCTGCATTGTAATTCAGCAACTAATGAACCCTGTCTCGTGTTAGAAAAAGATTACTAGCTAAGGAATCTATTCATCATCGTCATCATAATCACTAAAACAAATGTTGGTTCTGACCTCTATCGTTCATGAAATCTGTAACAGTTGTGTCTGTCTAACCTGTGTCAGCATCAGTGTAGCGGCTGAGTGATCTCTCAGAAGCTCGATGACTGCGATCTCTGCGCCGGTGTCCATGCCTTGGTCCTTCCTCTGGCATCACTCTCTCCATGGCATAATCATCAGCCCGTGGCCCCCGTCCCAAACGCCCATGACCAAGTGACGAGACTGATCTTTTCATAGGGCTGTTGTCTGTTATAGTCTGTTAGGACAATAAAGAGGGAGATAACAAAACACAAACTGAGATGTTTGAGCAATGAACCAAGAGAAGTTGGAGGAAAATAATTAAGAGTGCGTGTGTGTGTGTGTGTGTGTGTGTGTGTGTGTGTGTGTGTGTGTGTGTGTGTGTGTGTGTGCGTGCGCGTGCGTGCGTGCATACAAGACAGCTGGTAGCTTGTTTCACTGAACACACTATCCACAAGCAAGCTAAGCCAATCAAAGCAGCCCCACACCCAACATGCAATCTCCAAGATGTTGTAAGAGCAAAAGATACACAACTAGATAATGAAACCCAACATAAGGTAAGTCTTAGACTCACAAATTTGCAAGTATAAGGTCAATGTCATAACTGCTAATAAACTACATTCATATAAAAAGTTTCCTCTAAGAACCCTTATCTTGGAGGAGTAATTTATCGGTTAGATGCTACCGTAATTTAAATGCTAGTTAATTGCACAATTTTATATATATTCTGTCTATAAAAAGCTGGAGGACTCACAGTCTCAGTGCCTCGTGTTTCTCTAATAAGTGCTGATAAAATCAGCAAACACATTGCATAATCCAGGTGTGTAATTTAATGGTTATAAAGAAATCTGACGAATCAGGAGAGGTCAAGAACAAACCAGTACTGTTAGGCTATAAAACACTTTTACAGTCGGATGGGAAGTTTTTCAAAGCAGCTTCTCTAGGAGACTGAACGAAATCCAGCAAAAGCCTGATTTAGCATCTGGCAGCTTCATGTAAAAAAAAAAAATTAAAAATTAAAAATAAGGTGAAAAGGCTGGGATATGCTAAAGCTCAATAAGATTGGAATAAAGATCAGCAGAAAAGAGTATTATGTTGTGACATAGTAGTACAAAATGTTTGGCTCCAAATTTCTGACAATATACAAGAAGAAGAGATGGAGAAAGATGGATAAAATTTCCATTTTCCTATTAAAAGAAGCGTTTGCTTTATCTTTCCATTGCAGAAACTGAAGACAGTAATGACAGCAACATTGGCCTTCAGCACAGTGCAAAGAGCTCTCACCACATGGCTTTTAAAGCTCATTTCCTTATACCCCCATTTCCTGAAAACCCAAGAGCTACACTGTGGGACTTCAGGCATTAAATCTCTCTAAGCATTAAATGCAACAGGAAAATTATCCAAATCACACCAGCAATGTGACATGTAATCCAGATTCCATTCTCACTGAGATATTGTGGCTGTAATTTTTGGAGTTTTGCATAAATGAATGTTCTTAAACATCAATAATTCAAGCAATGGCATAAAGACAAACAGGCCAAAGTTTCTCACAAACAATGTGAGATGCTTATACTCCTGTATACTACAGTGCTTAGCCATAAAGATCATCACTAATAGGTGAAGTGAACTCCTTGGATTTACTCAATATAATGGCACACGTCAGGAGGTGAAATATATTTGGTTGCAAATTAAATGGAAATTCTAGAAGCTGATGTGCCGGAAGCAAGTAAAATGGGCAAGTAAAGTCAAGTCAACTCAAGCTTTTATTGTCATTTCAACCATATATAGCAGATGCAGTACACAGTGAAATGAAACAACGTTCCTCCAGAACATTGTGTAAGGATCTGAGTAACAAACACCAAACTGTAATCTCTATACAACTTGGTCAGTACATCTCTAAAACAGCATGTGTTGTGGGTTTTTTGCAGTATGCAGGGGTAAGTACCTACCCAAAGTGTTCAAAGGAAAAACAAGCAGTGAACTGGTGACAGAGTTACGGTGGCTCAAGTCTCATTCAGTAGATGAGAGGAGTGATGGCTAGTCCATCTAGCCCAGTCCCACAGAAGAAAACAGGTGATGAACACAAAGAATATCACAGCTTGTGTATGTATTTTTGCAGCTGCAGAGCACCCAGACTTATCGTGCTGCCCCTGTACACCACCAAATGCTCTAACAATGGACATGTGGGCATCGGAACTGGGCCATGGAGCAGTGGAAGAACATGGCCAGGTCTAATAAATCATGTTTTCTTTTCCATCATGTGCACAGCCAGGTGCATGGGCATAACTTACCTGAGAAAGAGATAACACCAGGATGGACTATGGGTAAAAGGTAAGCTGGTGGAGGCAGCATGATGCACTGGGTGATGTTCTGCTGGAAAACCTAGGTCCTGGTGTTCACATGGGTGTAAAAGTACTTTAATGTAATGACATTTACACCTTTTCACTTGTTCCCTAACGGCGGTGTGAACTCAGGATGAAATCAGGTGGCTGTGTGTTGAATTTTATTCTAAACATTTTTATGTTTTTCACTTGAATTTTGTTGGTTGTAAAATCACAGTAAAAGTAGAAAAGATATTAAAAAAATTATTTGTGTACTTCTGTTTATACTACATGTCCTTGTATGTTAATTATTTTATTGTGCCCTCTTTTAGGATCCACAAATTTTTGTGAAAGGTTTCGGTGTATAGTGGATATAAAAGTCTACACAACTTGCCGAGCAGTTTTGCCCTTTAGCCAATGTGGGTTATATGTAGAAATCCCAGCTGTGGGCTGTTGGTTTTCATACCTGTCAGGGATCCACCTGCCACGCCCCTCTTTTGTGTCTCTCGTGCCTACGCTCTCCCTGGAGCTCCAGGCTTAACCACGCACACCTGGGGCTCATTGGTTTGAGGGTTTGAAAGCAGTGAGTGAAGGACATTTACCAGAACTACGAACACACACTACAGTAAACACATTAAGGTACGTAATTTCTCTACTATGGGGAACATCCAGTTTACTCAGTGTGTGAAGTGTGACATGTTTAGTCAGTCTTTCTCCGTTGTTAGCGATAATTTTATCTGTGAGAAGTGTAAGCTAGTTTGCTCTTTGACGTAGAAGATCTTAGCATTAGAGGAGTGCATCCAGAGTCTAGAGAGAATTAGTGAGTGTGAGAGCAGTCCAGGTTCTGCAGGGGAAAGTCTGGATGCCCTAGGTGAAGGTACTATTCCCCCGACTCCGGCATTAGAGCCCTCGCAGCGGGGCGAATGGGTGACGACTCGGCGGCATACTCGCAAAGCCAAAGCTAACGCTAAGGCTCGCCCACGGGAGCACCATTCCTCCCCGCTTCGCGTGTCCAACAGGTTTGCTCTCCTCAGTGAAGCACCCGCTGAGAAACCTGAAAGAGCTCTGGTTTTAGGAGACTCCATTCTGAGGCACGTGAAATTAGCTAGACCTTTAGAGGCACCAGCAGCACAGGTTATGTGTATACCGGGAGCCAGGGCGCCGGACATAGCAGGTCAGCTTAGATTCTTAGGAAAGCACAGGTTCTCTAAGATAGTTTTTCACACAGGAGCTAATGATATACGCCTTCGACAGTCAGAGGTTACTAAGAGTAATGTTATAGAGGTGTGTAAATTAGCAAAGGCAATGTCCGATGCTGTAGTATGCTCTGGCCCCATCCCAATGCGACGTGGCGATGTAGCCTACAGCAGGTTATGGTCGCTGAACTGCTGGATGTCCAAGTGGTGCTCCAAAAATAATGTGGGCTTCATTAATAATTGGAGCATTTTTGAGGGCAAGGCTGGCCTGTTAGGGCGGGACGGTGTCCATCCCACCCGGGAAGGTGCTGCTCTCATTTCTTGTAGTATAGGTCATAGTCTCAGAACAGCACTAGTTAACAAGTGACTGTCTAGAGCCAAGGCCAGGGAGCAGACAGACAGGCTAAACCGACCGTCTGCTAGCTGCACAGAGTCGTCACTCAGGATCCACCATATTGAGACTGTGTCTGTCCCCCAAGCAAAACCAAAATATAGGAGTTATCAGAAAGTCTGTTTAAGTAACCTGATTAACATTAAATTAAATAGGACTGAACGCACAGCCAGCACCTCTGATCTAAAAATAGGACTGCTGAATATTAGATCTCTCACGCCAAAAGCGCTGACTATAAACGAAATTATTACCGACCAGGAGTTTAATATAATGTGTTTGACAGAAACGTGGATTAAATCGAATGAATATGTAGCATTAAATGAGGCGAGTCCTCCTGGGTATAGTTACATACACCAACCCCGTCTAAATGGCAGAGGAGGTGGAGTAGCAGCTATTTATAATAATAATCTGAACGTCACACAAAAGACTAAATACAAATGTAAAACATTTGAAGTTCTTTACACCAACATAAAATGTTCAGTGTCCGAAAGCAGGTCAAGCCAGTTAATTCCACTAATTATTATTTATAGACCCCCAGGGGCCCGACTCTGATTTTCTGATAGAATTTGCAGATTTCATTACAAATTTAGCTACTTCTTTAGACAAAGCATTAATTGTTGGAGACTTTAATATTCATTTTGATAATCAGGAAGACTCCTTAAGAGCAGCAGTTGTGTCCATTCTAGATTCAGTTGGAATTAATCAGAATGTTATAGGACCCACTCATAGTGGAGACACACTCTCGATTTGTTGTTAACATTTGGATTAAAAATAAAAAACTTGGTCATAATTCCACAGTCTGAAGCTATTTCAGACCATTATCTAATCTCGTTTAAAATTTGCCTAAGTCATTGCATTTCTACCTCACCACGTTACCGTGTTAAGCGTACTTTCACGTCAGCTACAGCAGCGCGTTTTATTAATAATCTTCCCGAAATTACGATATTAGATAGATCTTCGTCAGACCCCGCAGAGCTCGATTGGGCCACTGAACATCTAGAAACAACGTTACGTTACACTCTAGATGATGTAGCTCCCCTTAAGACCAAAATGATCAGGGAGAAAAAATTAGCACAGTGGTATACTGATCATACATGCACCTTAAAACAGACCACTCGAAAATTAGAACGTAAATGGCGTCAAACAAAATTAACAGTATTTCAAATTGCATGGAAGGACAGCCTCTTAAATTATAGAAAATCTCTTAGTGCTGCTAGATCAGCATATTTCTCCACCCTCATAGAAAATAACAAGCATAATCCTAGATTTTTATTCAGCACGGTAGCAAAATGAACAGGGAATAAAAGCACTGCACTCACATGCACACCATCAATAGGTAGTAATGATTTCATGAACTTTTTTAATAATAAAATTGAAAACATCAGGCAAGAAATCCAGACGGTTAATATAAATCCAAATTATTTTACAAATAACCCTGTAGACAGCAGTGTAATTATAATGGACAATCAACTACAAAGCTTCACTCCTATTCATGAGAATGACTTAATTTCATTAATCTCCTCATCAAAATCATCAACCTGCATTCTCGATCCCCTGCCTACTAGTTTCTTTAAACAGATAACTCCAGAGGTAATCAAACCAGTTTTAAAAATAATTAACTCTTCCATTAGCACTGGTTATGTACCTAAATCCTTCAAACTGGCAGTTATCCACCCCCTTATTAAGAAACCTGACCTTGACCCATGTCAGTTGTCCAACTACAGACCGATATCAAATCTCCCCTTTATATCCAAAATTTTAGAAAAGGTTGTAGCACAGCAGTTCTGCTCACACCTACTTATGAATAACATTTTTGAAATGTATCAGTCAGGATTTCGGCCTCATCATAGCACAGAGACGGCGCTAGTTAAGGTGGTAAATGACCTGTTATTGGCCTCTGATCAGGGTTTTGTCTCCTTACTTGTTTTGCTCGACCTTAGTGCAGTTTTTGACACCATTGATCACACTATACTGCTTGCTAGACTTGAGAACGTTGTAGGAATAAAGGGAACAGCTCTCTCTTGGCTCAGATCTTATTTGACTGATCGCTATCAGTTTGTGGATGTAAATGGTGAGTTCTCCACACTCTATGAGGCAAAGTTTGGTGTTCCTCAAGGATCTGTCTTAGGCCCACTGCTTTTCTCTTTATATATGCTGCCTCTTGGTGAAATCATTCATAAACATGGGATTCGCTTCCATTGCTATGCTGATGATACACAGCTGTATATTTCAGCAAAGCCAGATGAGAGAGATCAGCTAAACAGTGTTGAGGAGTGTGTAAAGGACATTAGACAGTGGATGCTTAATAACTTTCTTCTGCTCAACTCAGATAAGACGGAAGTACTTTTACTAGGACCACATGCAGCTAGAAGCAAACTTTCTGATTATGTAGCATCTCTGGATGGTGTTTCTGTTTCAGCATGTACGGCTGTCAAAGACCTTGGTGTGATTATTGACCCGAGTCTTTCCTTTGAGTCTCACGTAAACAATATCACCAGGATCGCCTTCTTTCACCTTAGAAATATTGCTAAAATTAGAAATATGATGTCGTTACAGGATGCAGAAAAACTAGTTCATGCTTTTGTTACTTCTAGATTGGACTACTGTAACGCTTTACTGTCTGGGTGTGCGAGTAAGTGCATAAATAAGCTTCAGTTAGTCCAGAATGCAGCAGCAAGGGTCCTCACCAGATCTAGGAAATATGACCACATCACCCCTGTTTTAATTAGTCTACACTGGCTCCCAATCAAATCTCGCATTGATTATAAAATATTACTACTGACGTATAAAGCACTTAACGGTCTCGCACCGCAGTATCTGAGTGAACTTCTGTACCAGTATGATCCTCCACGCCTACTTAGATCAAAAGGTGCTGGCTATCTGTTGGTTCCTCAAATAATGAAGACTACCGCAGGGGGCAGATCTTTCTCTTATAAAGCCCCACAGTTATGGAACAGCCTTCCAATCAGTGTTCGGGACTCAGACACAGTCTCAGTGTTCAAGTCGAGGTTGAAAACCTATTTATTTAGTCAAGCCTTTTATCAGTAGATTTTTTTGTTTTTTTTTTCTTAGGTAAAGGAGCAGATCTGGAGGGAGCATGGATATAGAGTGTTTGGTGAACTGGTATATTTGTATGCTGTCGTCCCCTCACATTCACACGGTCACTCAGGTTTGTTGACGGTGGTGTGGTGGGTCGTCTCTTATCCCAGAGATCCCTCATGTCTGTGTTACCTTCTGGTTCTCCCTTTTAGTTATGCTGCCATAGCGAGTCTTGCCGGAGTCCAAACTGCACAGTGACATCAACTTTCATACACCAATAGGGACACTTAATAATCCATATCCTTCTCTTCCCGTCACCCTCTCTCTCTCTCTCTCTCTCTCTCTCTCTCTCTCTCTCGAGTTAAACATGCTCCTGAGGCTCCAGTGACCACTGTTCCTGCCCCTCTACCCTCCGTGGATCTTCACACTTCTGTGCAGCTTGGGACTGTATCTCATCAACACCTTGGGTGGTTCCATGAAATTCCGGAGTAGAACGGGTGCTTTGAGGATGGATTGGACTGTAGTTGGTGTCGGCGGTCTGCTGCACTGACTCGGGAGTGCAGTTTGCTTCTGATCATCATCACTGTACCCCGCAACTTTGTATATATGCTTCAAATGGACATTTGGTGCAACCCAGATGAGGATGGGTTCCCTCTTGAGTCTGGTTCCTCTCAAGGTTTCTTCCTTATGCCATCTCGGGGAGTTTTTCCTTGCCACAGTTGCTCATCAGGGACAAACATACTTATAAAGAACATATTTACATTTAATCACCACATTATCTGTGTAAAGCTGCTTTGAGACAATGTTCATTGTTAAAAGCGCTATACAAATAAAAATGAATTGAATTGAATTGAATTGTCTCTCATGCCTCTGCTCTCTCTGGAGCTCCAGGCTTAACTATGCACACCTGGGACTCATCATCACTTCACCCCGCTCCTACACAAACCCCTCACTCACACTCACTCCCAGTTCGTTATTGAATGTGTTGGACGTTACGTACTGCTGTATGTTTGTGTTCAGTGTTTCATACAGGACTCTATGCGATCCATTCCATTCGGACTCCACTCTCCTGTACCGACTGTGCTTCTCCTCCCCGCGCATCTCGGATCAGCTACGCTTTTCCCCAAGCGCACCTTGGACTCTCTTAGCCTAAGTGAGTGCGCGTGTGTGCCTCTCTCCCTCACTCTTATCATTAAAACCCGAGCGAGCTGTACTCCAGCTTCCACCTCCTGTTTCACTCGCACCCTGACAGAATAACGAACCTCCTGAAAAGGAATATAAAATTTAAAAAAATGTAAATAAAAAAAATGTAAATAAAAAAAAAGACGGATATGATCAGGTTGCCGCAGTGGTACCGGCACGACCCGAGCCTCGGGGGGAGGATTCGCTCTGCCGCGATGACGCAACAGCCAAGCTCCGCCTCTGAAAACACCCGGAAGCGCGCTGCCGTCCCTCGCGATTCATCCTCGCCGGCTCGGGAACATGCAAGCGTGGCGGCGCCACACCCCCCGGAGTGTATGATGGAATTCCCGGCTCGCTTTTCAGGCAATATAACAGATTGGGGCGGATTTGTACTGAGCATCGGTGAATACATGGACATTTATTCATCCTCTTACCCCACTGAAGTAGGCAAAATCGCGCTCCACATTTCTCTGCTGTCTGGAGAATCCCTCTCTCTGGCCAGTATGTTGTGGAGCGCGACTGGAGGCGAATTTGGCTCGTGCGCCCGGTTTATCCGGCTTCTCACCAGGGAACTAGGGATGGTCATCAGGACCTCTGGGGGATCTTCACCCTGCTCCAGACCCTGCTCCAGGTCCTCCAGGACGGCACGCCTCCACCCCAGGACCTCCAGGAGATCTCCGTCCTGCTCCAGGCCCTCCAGGACGGCTACGCTCCGCCCAAGGGACTCCAGGAAATCCTCACCCTGCTCCAGGACCTCCAAGAGAGCACAGCTCCGCCCCAGGGCCTCCAGGTGAGCGCAGCTCCGCCCCAGGACCTTGAGGTGAGCTCCTCTCTGTCCCAGAGCATCTTAGTGAGCTTCTCTCCGCTCCAGAGAGTCCCTGTAAGCTTCTCTCCGCTCCAGAGAGTCCCTGTGAACTCCTCTCCACTCCAGTGTGTCCCTGAGAGCACCTCTCTGCTCCAGTGTGTCCCGGAGAGCACCTCTCCGCTCCAGTGTGTCCCCAAAAGCACCTCTTCGCTCCAGTGTGTCCCCGAGAGCTCCTCTCCACTCCAGGGCTTCAAGGAAAGCTCAGTTCCTATCCAGGACCTAAAGGAAAGCTTAGTTCCGCTCCAGAGACCCCAGGTGAGCTCAGCTCCACCCCAGAGTTTCGATCAAGAGCTCCACGCCGCTCCAGGGCTTCCAGGAGAGCTCCACTCCGCCCCATGGTTTCCACGAGAGCTCCTCTCCGCCCCAGGGATTCCACAAGAGCTCTTCTTCGCTCCAGAGTTTCCTGGAGAGTTCCAATCTGCCTCAGAGTTTCCACAAGCGTGCCGCCTGTTCCGGGGGTCCTGTGGATGCGCCGCGCCGCCTCAGAGTTTCCAAGAACGCTCCACCCGGCTCCCTTTTTCCTGCCGAGGGTGCCATTACATTGTCACATGGCCGCGAAGGGGATGTCGTACCGCCGCCTGGCCGCAAAAAGGAGGTGGTACCATCGCCTGGCCGCGAAAGGGATGTAGTAGCGCCACCTGGCCGCCTGGCCTTCCAGAGCCATCCGGCAGTGATGTCGCGGTCCCAGACTCTTCTGAGGGTGACACCACAGCCCCAAGCTTCTCCGATGGTGACGTCATGCCTCTGAGCTCCTCCGAGGGCAACGTCACGCCTCTGAACTCCTCCAAGGACAACGTCACGCCTCTGAGCTCCTCCGATGGCAACTTCATGCCTCTGAGCTCCTCCGATGGTGGCGTCTCGCCTCTGAGCTCCTCCGTTGGTGATGTCTCGCCTCTGAGCTCCTCCGGAGATGATGTCTCGCTCACGAGCTCCCCTGAAGGCAAGGTCTCGCTCCCGAGCCCCTCCGTCGGCGCCGTCTCGCCCCCGAGCTCCTCCTTCAGCGACGTCTCACTTCCGAGGCTCCCCTGTTGGCGACGTCTCGCCCCAGTGGCCCCTCCAGTGGGCGTCAGTCCGCCCCTGACCGCCGCTGAGGGTGTCACTCGGTCTCTGGTCTCGGCCATTGAGGTAGCTCAGCCTCTGGACTCCGCTGAAGACGTCTCTCTACGCTCTCCCTCCATAAATCCTCCAGCACCAGCTGTGACTCGAATCAGGTTTTAATTACAATCACTAGAACTTCAGGTGTGTGATTTACCTACAGGCCTCATTCTGCAGGTGACTGGTGACTCTGAGGACAGTTAGAGCCCTGTTATTAAAAGGTGTTCTGACTTACAATCAGGGTATTTTTTTATTTAAACAATTCCGAATTATTAAATATTTTTTTTGTCTCTGGATTTTTGTTTGTTGGAAGATCACATTAAAGATGGAAGAAGTCTGACGTTTACAGTTTTATTATTTCTGTGTTTATATTTAAAAAATCTGCAATTTTATGAGTGTGTAGATTTTATATCCACTGCAGATTTTAATGTTTTTTTTTTTAGGCAAGCTAGCACTTTTTTTTCACTTGACTAAAATCCTTATCTCAGTTTCATGACACTTTCATGTGTGCTTCAAAAAGTAAATCTTATTCAATCAAAAAAATTCTGGCACTGCCTTGTGCAGGACAGAAAAGACTGCTTTTACCTTCAAATGTGACCTTATGCAGGTGTATATAAATGGTCTTTTAAGGACACTTACCCTTGCATTCTAAAAGGGTTCAAATTTGATATTATTCTGAAAGGCAAAGCCTAGTTAAAAATAATACAAAGAATGTTGAAGGTTTTAGGGTGAACTGTAGAATCTTTTTTTGCAATGCAGAAGAAGTGGAAAATAAAGTGAGTGATAATGTGCACATTAAATGTAGCTGTTCATTATTTACTGAGAATAAGCCCATGCAGACAGCCACAGCCAGACAGACAAAGCAACAGAGAGGAGACAGACAGAAATATATAGAATTAAACTCAGGCAGCTATGTAGATATATGGAAGATGAAAGCATACATTTAAAAAAAGCTTGTTTTTTAAGCAAATTCCTGCACTTTGTCCCATTGTTTAATTATCGATTAATAGCCCGAGACAGACGGGAGGAACAGAGGAAGAGTTACACAGATGTAATTAGAGAACATACACTGAGGTTATTCCCTCGATGCCTTCCTCTCCTCCTCGGCTGCTGGTAAAGCCATAAGCACACACAACCACATTGGCAGCACAAAGATGTTAAAACCGCACACACACACACACACACACACACACACACACACACACACACACACACACACACACATTTACACACATATACACACATATACACACACACATATACACACACACATATACACACAGTCACCAGGATAAGGACAGAGAGATGCAGGATTAGAGTGAAGGATTACATATAAGGGGAAAGGGAACGTGGGAAAAGAAAAAGAGAGAGAGAGAGAGAGAGAAAGAGAGAGAGAAAGATGGGTTAGAACCAAATAGTTATAACAGGGAGAGACACTAACCACAGTAACACACACACAAACTAAGAGCCAAAAGCAGTGTTAGAGACACCATGATCACTTCAACACCATAAAACACAACATAGCACACATTTACATTAACAAGTGCAGAAACAGTAACACCTTCACTTTCACACTAAACATTTATTTAAACATAAAAAATCTGTCACACATACCAAAACACACACACACACACATTTTGCTGCACACTGCACTAATAAGTATGTTTCTGGACATAAAGGGAAATCCATCTGTGTTTGTGTGTGTGTGTGTGTGTGTGTGTGTGTGTGTGTGTGTGTGTGTGTGTGTGTGTGTTTGTGTGTGTGTGTGTGTGTGTGTGTGTGTGTGTGTGTGTGTGTGTCTTTACCAGAGCTGAACTTCTGGTGAAGGGGAGAGGGGTAATTTGAAAATGTATTTTAAACAAAAGAATGATTATTTTGTGAGCTTCACTGCTAAATGACTTCTTCCATATATAGATCCTGTGTGTTACTGAGTGCACGTGTGCTGCATGTGTTACTGAACAACATGAAATTCACTGGGGCACATAGTCAAAGTGGAATCAGTGATATTGAATAAAATGAGAGTTGAACAAAAAAAATCTATTCTGGTAAAATGCATTTGGGTTCCGCCACTGTGTAAAATGTAAATAAAGACAGAATGTAACGATTTGCAAATGTCATAATCCCATATTTCATTCACAACAGAACACAGGCAATAAAAGTCTGGAAAAGTGAGTGTAACTATAAAGAAACAGCCGAAGGAACATTTTGCAACTAACTCAGTTAAATCCCAACCAATCAGTAACCTGAATTAAAGACTTTGGGACAAAACTCATTTAAAATGTACTGAGGCAAAGTGGAAAACTGTTCTGTGGTCAAAGGAATCAAAATTTGTATTTATTTTCAGAAACCATGGACACCACGTCCTCTGTACTAAAGAGAGAGGGACCATCAGGCTTGTTCTCAGCACTTTGTTCAAAAGTTGCATCTCTGATGGTATGGGGACCATAGCTGTGTATAAAATGGGCAGCTTGCACAGCTGGAAAGGTTCCATCGGTGCTGAATGCTATATATATGTTTTAAAGCAACAAATGCTTCCATAAAGAAAACCTCTTTTTAAGTGAAGATCTTTGAGCAAGACAATACTGCATCTATGACAACAGCATGACTTCGTAGTAGAAGAGTACGGGTGCTGAACTGACTTGTCTGTCTAGACCAGGGATGTCAAACTCAGGTGTAATTATATTTGGCCCGCGAGTTCATATCAAATGTGTATTAGTGCTGGCCCGCCAGTATATAGCGCATACACCGCTAATACTACAAATCCCAGAATGCTCCGCTAATACTACAAATCCCAGAATGCTCCGCTAATACTACAAATCCCAGAATGCTCCGCTAATACTACAAATCCCAGAATGCTCCGCTAATACTACAAATCCCAGAATGCTCCGCTAATACTACAAATACCAGAATGCTTTGTTGTTGTGGAGCGTCATTCGAGACCGCTGAAAAACTCTGCCTACTCAGCGCTGAATTTACACAGAGATTTACCGACTTTGAAGCCCAGAAATGCAGATTTGAACTGCTCAGTAATCCGTCTGTGGTTGATTTGGAAAGCGCACCAAACAACCTCCAAATGGAGCTGATTGAACTCCAGTGTAGAGACACGCTCGAGTCAAAGTACGACTCTTTGTGTGCTGCACAGTTTCCATGTTTCCTCCCCGACACACTGCTCCAACTCCGTGCCCAAGCTGCTCAAATCCTCTCTGTGTTCACCAGCACATATCTGTGTGTGTAACTGTTCTCTTTAATGAAGATGAACAAAACACCACTCAGGAGTCTCACTGATGAACATCTTCACTCTATCCTGAGGATTTCCTCATCTCAGAGCCTCAACCCAGACATGATGCTCAGCTCAGAGCCTAAACCCAGACATGATGCTCAGCTCAGAGTCTAACAACAGACATGAAGCTCGGCTCAGAGCCTAAACCCAGACATGATGCTCAGCTCAGAGTCTAACCCCAGACATGATGCACTTGTATCTAAGAAGAGATGCAGGAATCTGTCTTTAACCAATGAATGAATGTTGTCTTTATGCACTTTTCTTACTCCAAGGCATGGACTGTTCATGGTTGAAAGATTGCTTTTTTTAATTGAAGGAAATTGTTATTATTTTTGGTTTTGTTGTTGGCCTGTGAAAAATAATTTACATTATAAAGGAATTCCAAAGTCTATAGAGCGAGGCAGACATAATAAGAAACGAATACCACTGATTTGTGTTTTATTTCAAATTTCATTTCTCGTGTTTATAATATTAAACTTTGGTTGTTCCAGATTTAATGTTTATGCAAAACTAGTTTGTTTCCATATGAAAAGGTTCAACATTACACATCTAGAGAGAGGGAAAACATGCTCAATTGCAGTCGTTTTTTCAATAAATATTGAGTTTGGCCCACGACTTCGGCCCAGTTTTTGATTTCGGCCCACTGTGAATTTGAGTTTGACCCCCCTGGTCTAGACCCTTCACCATCTAAAAATATTTGGTGCATCATGAAATGTATTAGACATGAATGGAACAACATTACTCTCGCAACATTTCAGCAACAAGTCACCTGAGTTTCCAGACATTTACAGACAGTTGCTACAAGAAGAATGGAGGCTACACGGAGGTAAACACAGCCCTGTCCAAACTTTTATGATTAATGTTGCAGCCATCAAAATCTTAAAATATTTTTTTTTATTGAAATGGTACATTTTATCAATTTGAACATGTCATATGTTTTATTGTGAATAAATTATGGATTTCTGAGATTTGCAAATCTTTGCATTGTTCTGTTTTTATTACAATTTTAAAGAGCACCCATAACATATTGGAATTGGTCATTCATGAACGCTTTTCACTTAGGCAAAGAGGTAAAGATCCACTCAAAGTTAACTCTGGACATTAATTATTAAATAAAAATCAATTATAATGTTTATTATTTAGACACTTACTTTTAGAAACAGTATATTCATCTATTTTTCTGCATTTGTATTTAACACCACAGTATTTTATATGGACTTTTCATTTGAGAGAATGTTTTATGATCATTTGGAAAGTGAATTCTCATTCACAAAGGTCACAGGAAAAAAATAAAATAAAATAAAAAATAAAAAAGTGTGACAAAATGAAGGGGAAAAAAGACCAAAGGGACATTGATGAGAGACAGGCAAAAGTGAGGGCTGACTTGACAATGTGCTCACTTGGTTGTCTGCTGGGAGTCGAGGCATAGAAGCTGCCCTGCTGTGGCCTTCCATTGGAAGGAAGGGCTCAGTGTCGGAGAACCCGTCCCGCCCCATCTCTCTCATCTCTACTGTCTGCGGAAAACAGAGTGAGAGAGCAGGCGTGACCCCCGCAGAGAGAACGACAGCTTTCTAAAGAGATGCGTGATAAAATAATCCCGCCTCAGCTATGCCTCAGTGCTCATTATAAATGGCCTTCTAGATAATTACGTTAAGAATACCTGTACACCTGCACATTCCTGCAGTTATCCAATCAGCCAATCAGGTGGCAGCAGCACAAACCATACACTTATGCAAATACAGATCAGAAACTTTACTTAATTATAACATAACACATCAGAACAAATGGAAAAGTCTGGTTTCTGTGAATTCAACACTGACAGGGTTGGTGGTAATACATGGTTTAAATATTTCACAGACTGCTGAGTGCCTGAAAGGCTGCAAGGAAGATCATAGTAACTCAAATAACTCTTTACAACTGTAATGACCTGAAAAAACATCTTAAAATGCACCACAGATTAAACCAACACATCTAACATTATCCTCAAGATGACCTACATCAGCAAAAATAGTTCCAGTTAGAGTGAGGATTTGCCCATTATAGACTCAGATTCCTGTTCTTGTCTAGGAGAATTGAGGCCTGTTGTTGCTCATTCAGCTCAGTAACATGGTTGTTTAATGTGTTCTACATGTAGAGATGCTTTCTGCTCAACACAGTTGTAAGGAGTGATTATTTAAGTTTCTGTACACTTCCTGCAAGACCATGCTGTTCCTTCCCTCTGAGCTCTCTTGCTAACAAGATATTTTACCTCCTGGCAGCTACATGCATGTCAGAGTCAAAGTTACAGATATTACAGATAAATATTTTCCCCCCATTCTAATTCAATTCAATGTTATTTGTGTAGCACATACACATTGTCTCAAAGCAGCTTTCCACAGATAAAGTGGTAATAAGGTTTCATAAAAGAATGTATAAGTTTGGGAATGAAAGTCAGTAGGAGTAAGACAGAGTACATGTGTGTGAATGAGAGGGAGGGCAGTGGAGGGGTGCGGTTGCAGGGAGAAGAGGTGGAGAAGAGCCTGGAGAGGTGGAGGTACACGCTGGAGAGAAGGGGAATGAAAGTCAGTAGGAGTAAGACAGAGTACATGTGTGTGAATGAGAGGGAGGGCAGTGGAGGGGTGCGGTTGCAGGAGAAGAGGTGAGAAGGTGGAGGAGTTCAGGTACCTGGGGTCAACAGTGCAGAGTAATGGAGAGTGTGTTAGAGAAGTGAAGAAAAGAGTGCAGGCAGGGTGGAGTGGGTGGAGAAGAGTGATAGCAGGAGTGATTTGTGATAGAAGAGTATCTGTGAGAGTGAAAGGGAAAGTTTATAGGACTGTGGTGAGACCTGAGATGTTGTATGGATTAGAGACAGTGGCATTGAGTAAAAGACAGGAGGTGGAGCTGGAGGTAGCAGAGCTGAAGATGTTGAGATGTTTGTTGGGAGTGACGAGGACGGACAGGATTAGAAATTAGTTTATTAGAGGGACAGCGCATGTAGGACGTTTTGGAGACAAGGTGAGGGAGTGAGATTGAGATGGTTTGGACATGTGCAGAGGAGGGACATGGGGTATATCAGTAGGAGAATGCTGAGGATGAGACGGAGGAGGTTTATGGATGTGGTGAGGGAAGACATGCAGGTAGTTGGTGTGAAAGAGGGAGATGTAGAGGACAGGGGGTATGGAGACGGAGGATCCGCTGTGGCGCCCCCTAATGGAACAGCCGATAGAAAAAGAAGAAGAAGAAAAGAATGTATAAGTTTATTGAATATAAGTGTGTTCCTTATAATTGTTTATTCCTGATGTATAAGTCAGTGGTGACTGTGGTGAAGGAAAAACTCCCTGAAATAGTATAAGGAAGAAACCTTGAGAGGAATCAGACTCAAAAGGAACCTCATCCTCATCTGGGTGGCACTGAATGTCCATTTATTGTAGTTTCTGATGTTTGATTGAACATAACTGAGGAAACTGACCTGTATCTGCATTATTTTTATTCGTTGCTCTGCTACCATATGATTGGCTCATTAGATGATTCAGTGCCAATTACCTGACTATAAAGAGTATTGTCAACTTTGTTAATTGTACCTTTTAGTAATAATTTAATAAATATATCATAAAACTAGCAAAAGCTGATGGATATGTATTAATGCTGGACCATTTGGAAGCCCAGAGAGGCTCAAACATCTACCTAAAACAGCAATGGATATGCACAAATGATGAAATGAATTTTTACTATCAGACAGAAAAACTGAAAGCAAAACATAAGAAACACTGAGTGTGTCTGATCCCGAAATTGTCCAAATCTTTGATGGAATAATATGAAAATATTACGACAATAAAATTCTGCATCTTGATTAATCCTACAGATTAGATATATAAAGTCCCCAAGAAACCAACAAGAAGCGCCATTTCTTGTTATTCCTGAAAAAATACATCCATAAGATTATAATCCACCGAGTAGGACTTTGCATCTTTATAAAGATGCACTAAATGATCACGTTTGTTTGTATGTGAAGTATTACTGAAAGTAGAAAATAAAAGTGTATAAAAACGTCTTGATTGTGCTGAATGTGTGTTTGGGGTACCTGTGATGTGGGCCGGCTCTCAGTCATGTCGTCTGCTGGCTGGCCTTCTGGACTCCAGCTGCCTGCTTTCTGAGACATCTCCTGAGCTCTGGCTGTGACCCATGACTGCTCTCTGAGATGCCCCCATCCACGGCCCTAATCATAATACACAGCTAGAATGCTTTTCTCTTTTTCACATTTAAAATGATCATTTTTATTTTTTATTTTCCAGCACATTACATATATTCAATTAGCTTTTTTTTTTCCACTTAGCCATCTATTCACCCAAATGACGCTGAAGATTTAAAGGTAATTAAATTCCCTATACCCCAAAACATTCAGCTTAAAGTCTGCTGATATGATAACACTTGCTCTGTTGTATGCTCTTCATGATTTATCTTCAATAATGATTTGGTAAAAAAAAAATAATCGGAAATTTATTGCTAAATGATTACAGTTAAAAGATTACTGGTGCCAGTCAATCAATTAGTCAGTGAGCTGGACCTTTTAAACAAAGAATTTTATGAAGCTAGAACTTACATTTTTTTGGCAACCATGTACACCAACAACTATTTATTACTTTTTTTTACTTTATTCGCAGTCAATGTGTAAATGATGAGAGATATAAAAAATAATAAGAAATAAAATCCATAGATGTTGTACTTAAGGTCCTTAAATAGCCATCAAAGACTCTTAATGTACTAGAAATATAAAGTGATAAATTATATCTGTTAGCAAACCAGTTTACACTGGTGCAAAGTAAGAGTGATAGGATTGTGCTGAAAATGTCTAAAATGGTGGCAGTAATAGACACAATGGCACATTGAAAACAATGTATGCCAGATACAGTATATATGCGGAAATACATGATTTGTTTAAAAAAAAAAAAAAAAAAAAAAGGAATTTGAGAAAGCTCTGATAAAAATTCTCAAATAAACTCACAATGGACCAATTATTAGCTAAACTGATGTTATGAAGATTCCATGGCTCCATAATGAACAACTTCTGCCCCAGTAGTGCCAGGTGTGAGGGCAGTCATTTGACATGCATCATCAGAGAAGTAAAGACCTTTAAAAATATAATAGTGAAAAGGTACACTTAAAGTGTCTATCTTTTCACTTTTTGCCCAATTTGATGGAAAAAGAAGACAGACAGGGTTTCAGGAGTAAACATATGACAAAAATAAACCAAAATGAAAATGTCTACTTACAAACTGTTAGGGCCTGGTTGTTGGTCAGAAAGGCCATTGAGTCCCTGACCAGAATTCTGCGTCGGCGATGGCGGCTCCAGGCGCTGAAACATTAATGGCGTTCGATTCTGTGTAAGATACAACATGGCCTATAGCTGGTATCAGGCAAGCAGATGGGAAAATGGGGAGAAGGGGTGGCAAGGAAATGGGATATATGACATCCCAGGTGCAAATGGGATTAGATCCATCAGCAAAACAAGGCAAATAAATTGCGAAGGCATTCCGGGATTTGGAGTCTAGTGAGTCGATGAAGTGAACCTATGAGCAAAGCAACTTTATTGGGCCATCATGCTGAGAATTAATTTACTTTACACGTGCTAGTAAATTAATGATATTGGCAAAGAGTTTGCTGCTAATTTTAAGGTATAGATTAGCAGCATTATGTCTAATATTTCTAGTTTCTCAGATTGAGTCTGACTGCATGTTTCTATATGATTCACTTTAAAGCTGCTGAGCTGAAGCTGGTGTTTGTGTGTGTGTGTGTGTGTGTGTGTGTGTGTGTGTGTGTGTGTGTGTGTGTGATACACAGAGAAGGCTGATCTCCCACACTGTAGCTCAATGGACTATTAAATTTATCATAATCCAGTTAAAACAAATATTGTATGTAAAAAAACATCCAGCAAAACAAGTAACATTTCATCTTCTCGTCCTGCAGTGCTGAGTTGTGTGTAGTTCCTCACTCTAATGTGTTACTATAAGTAGCTCCAGTAAATTACTTAAAATAATAAAAGGTAAATATTTTATCAAACTTTTTTTTTTACACAGATTTTTATTCACATACTTCAATAATTTGTTTGCTGCATTTTCGATGTAAATGAAACATAAATATAGATTATGTGAAATGTATTTGGTTGATTGTACTTGTACTGGGTGTATGCAGTCCATGTTCATATAAGATGCAGTATTTTTGAGACAATTATGTCTTGATGTTAGTAGTAAATCCGTGTTCATGTTCATAAATGAGAAAGTGTGAAGACGATATCTTACAATTCAGTGTTTGTGATTTACACCACTGTTAAATTTGTATGATTATTTTTAATGTTCAGTAAATGAAATGCTAGTCCACAGCAAGGGTTGGACACAGACCACAACTCCTAAGCAGGCTTGTGTTTGTGTTTGGCAGAATATTAGAGAATATTATATTGTTTCATTTTGTAGACTATTTTTAATAATCACACTTTTTAATGTAACATTATTAACTTGTTGATTATTGTTTTACCAAAAGCAGCTCATGACCTGCATCTTTATGTCATGACGATACTTTAAGGGCAAATTATCATTAACTCATCATTAATTACTCATGTACTAATGTTTGTTCATGATCAGTTCATTTATATTCATATTATGACTTCTCTATATTGTTATTACTATCAGTACTAAACACATAACTACACATAGTACACACAGAAGATGTAAATGAAGATAATCACTTTAAAGCTGCTGAGCTGAAGCTGGTGTGTTGTGTGTGTGTGTGTGTGTGTGTGTGTGTGTGTGTGTGTGTGTGTGTGTGTGTGTGTGATACACAGAGAAGGCTGATCTCCCACACTGTAGCTCAATGGACTATTAAATTTATCATAATCCAGTTAAAACAAATATTGTATGTAAAAAACATCCAGCAAAACAAGTAACATTTCATCTTCTCGTCCTGCAGTGCTGAGTTGTGTGTAGTTCCTCACTCTAATGTGTTACTATAAGTAGCTCCAGTAAATTACTTAAAATAATAAAAGGTAAATATTTTATCAAACTTTTTTTTTTTACACAGATTTTTATTCACATACTTCAATAATTTGTTTGCTGCATTTTCGATGTAAATGAAACATAAATATAGATTATGTGAAATGTATTTGGTTGATTGTACTTGTACTGGGTGTATGCAGTCCATGTTCATATAAGATGCAGTATTTTTGAGACAATTATGTCTTGATGTTAGTAGTAAATCCGTGTTCATGTTCATAAATTGAGAAAGTGTGAAGACGATATCTTACAATTCAGTGTTTGTGATTTACACCACTGTTAAATTTGTATGATTATTTTTAATGTTCAGTAAATGAAATGCTAGTCCACAGCAAGGGTTGGACACAGACCACAACTCCTAAGCAGGCTTGTGTTTGTGTTTGGCAGAATATTAGAGAATATTATTGTTTCATTTTGTAGACTATTTTTAATAATCACACTTTTTAATGTAACATTATAAACTTGTTGATTATTGTTTTACCAAAAGCAGCTCATGACCTGCATCTTTATGTCATGACGATACTTTAAGGGGCAAATTATCATTAACTCATCATTAATTACTCATGTACTAATGTTTGTTCATGATCAGTTCATTTATATTCATATTATGACTTCTCTAATATTGTTATTACTATCAGTACTAAACACATAACTACACATAGTACACACAGAAGATGTAAATGAAGATGAAGAGAAAGATCTAGGTCTTGTGTTTGAATGAAATGGAGTTCAAGCGGAAAGTTGCACAAAACTGAACTGGAAACATATTTGCAATTTATCAGTAATTTAGTGCATTTTATACAAGGTGTAAACAGGAACAGTGTACAGTAAGAGCAGAGCCCCTGCAAACTTGCAAAGGTGGTCTCTTTTTCTTTTGTATTTAAACACTGTTATGTACATACTTGCATTATGTCTCTACTTTTTTATATTTGCACATTTCTTTTTCTTTGCTGTTGTAATACAGAAAGTTTCCCACTGTGGGATGACTAAAGGTATATCTTATCTGATCTGATCTGATCTGATGATCTGATCTTATCTTATCTTATCTTATCTTAAACATCTCTCTGTCACATACTTCAATTTCACACTTCTTCCTGTGATCAGAGAAGCTATCCATGTAGTTCAGCACTATCACAGCTGCTCCAGATGTTACATCAGAATGTTTAATTCAAAGGTCTTTCAGATCACAGAGGGGGCTTTGTGTTGTATTCTATATTTAAACCCGTACATAATGTTCTTACTATTCCACTTGATGATTCAAAAATAAAATAATCAACTTGTAGGATATAAATAAAACGAATAGTACACAGGCCAGCAAACTGTTTGTCTGTGTGTTTTTAATTAATAGTCAGAATTCTGGTGAAATTTCAGGGAGCAGTAAAGAATGACTCTGCTTTATAAACCTTTAGTGTGTGTTTGAGTGTTTAAGAATGGAAACACACACACACACACACACACACACACACACACACATATACATCAGAGATATTATCAGAGACATATATGATGTAAGCATGAGCTCGAAGCTGTCAGAAGTTCAGAAGAGCAGAGTAAAACAAGGATGTGTGATTTCTGGCTTCATCTTTATCATCATGGATGACTAGAAAATATCCACATGAACAGGGGAATCAGATAGACATTCATTTCTGTACACAAAGACCTTCCCAGTGCCAAAATATTGCATTCACATTCAGTGATCTATAGGAAAAGACTTGATGAACTGGCAAATCACGCTGCTATTGATTAAACACTGGAGCCCAAATGTACTGAAAGTACCAATGTGGAGTCACTACAGTCTCCTGAATACAGCAGCAGGATGAAGCACATGGTCTCCAGCAACCAAGTTGTGTCCATTTTGCTTAACAGTGCCAAACATCTAAGACACATTAGTATCTGAGGAGGTAACTCAGAATCAACTACTGATGTAACTGTGTGAGGCCACCAAGACCGTTTTCTCTTTTAAACAACTGGAGCATTTCAGACATGCACCTAGATAGGAAACCAAAAACAATTACACAAAAGGGCATTTGCTGAAGGGGTGAAGGAGAAGAGGAAAAGGGAAAGAGATGAATAATTTGTCATAAAGAACTCAAAGGAAAAGTTCAGATTCAGACCCCTGGACCTTCTACACCATGAATAACATTAGATATAATATAGCCTAACAATAGCACCTGCAAACAATTTCTTTACATTTAAATCTCATTCATTCTATCATGAATAACATCACATAAACTACAACCCCAAATCAGAAAAAGTTGGACAGTATGGAAAACGCAAATAAAAAAAGAAAGTAGTGATTTCTAAATTTACTTTGACTTGTATTTCATTGCAGACAATATGAACACAAAATATTTCATGTTTTGTTTGGTCAACTTCATGTCATTGTCAGGAAGGGCTAGGTGGATCCCAGGATGCTCCAGACAGAGAGAGGAGGGTTGCACAGGCAGAAAATATTTAATGTCTATTTTAGCACAAAACACAGTCGTGACACGCACAGGGTTAAAGTAGAAGAAAAGAGAGCATGCTTGGACCGGTCTGAGGCGGAAGACGTGGAAGGTCGGGTGGATGCCGCAACTGCCACGGGGTTTATTACTTTGGAAATGGGAAACGGACCCATGAAACGAGGAGCAAGCTTCCTGCATATGGCCTTGAGGGGTAGGTCACGAGTAGAAAGCCAGACCTACTGGCCGATCTGAGGGGTCGGTCGGCGTTTGCGATTGGCCCAACGCTTGTAACTCTGGGATGTCTTTAGGAGGGCTGCCCGGGCCACTCTCCACCCACGCCGGCAACGCTTGACTGGGCCAGGACAGATGGAACGGTGGTCTCGGGTTCCTGTTTAGAGGACAGCGGGGGTTGGTAGCCGAACACAACCTGAAAGGACGAGAGGCCTGTGGCAGAGGTGGGAAGAGTGTTGTGAGCATATTTAGCCCAGAGAAGCTTCTTGGGTCTTGGGCGCAGAGAATACGGAGGCTGGTCTCGAGTTCCTGGTTGAGCCTTTCGGTCTGACCATTGGACTGAGGGTGAAACCCGGGGAGAGGCTGACGGAAATCCCCAGGAGGTGGCAGAACTCCTTCCAAAAATGGGCAGAAAATTGGGGCCCGATCAGACACAATGTCCCGAGGTAAACCGTGCAGGCGGAAAACGTGTTGGAGCAGGAGCTGGGCAGTTTCCTTCACAGAGGGAAGCTTTGGCAGGGGAATGAAGTGACCCATCTTCGAGAACCTATCGACCACCGTGAGAATGGCCGTATGACCAGCGGAAGGGGGAAGGCCGGTAACAAAATCCACAGCAATGTGTGACCACGGGCGTCAGGGTACAGGGAGTGGGTGAAGGAGACCTACCGGACACCCCTTGGGGTTCTTGTGTTGATTGCATGTGGGACAGGCAGCCACAAATTCACGAACGTCCCTGCAGACAGAGAGGCACCAAAAATGCTTTAGCAGCACGGCCGAGGTACGAGGAGCACCTGGGTGACAGAAGAAAGAGGAGCTGTGGCAACACTGGAGGACTTCAGACTGAAGGTGTGCAGGCACGTAAAGCCTATGTGGCGGGCAGCCCTCAGGGACAGGTTGACCGACGGTGGCTCGCTGGACCTTCTTCTCTATCTTCAGGCTGAGAGCGTGGCTAGTAACAGTGGTGGGAAGTATGGGGTCGGGTGGAGGTTCCTTCTCATCAGAGGAGTGCAAACGGGACAAGGCGTCAGGCTTCCCATTTAGGGACCCGGCCGGTAGGACAAGAAGGTAAATCGCCCAAAGAACAGTCCCCAACGTGCTTGACGTGGATTCAGGCGCTTGGCAGTCCACAGATATTCCAAATTACGATGATTGGTCCAGACGAGGAATGGAACTTCGGACCCCTCCAGCCAGTGACACCATTCCTCCAGGGCCAACTTAACAGCCAAGAGCTCATGCTCACCAACAGGGTAGTTCTGCTCAGCTGGGCTGAGACGGCGGGAAAAGAATGCGCAGGGGTGCAGGTAGTGGTCCCAGGCACCTCTCTGGGACAGAACTGCCCCTACACCCAGATCCGAGGCGTCCACCTCCATCACGAATTGACGGGTTTGATCCGGAAGGGCTAGCACCGGGGCCGAGGTGAAGAGACTCTTCAGTTTGGTAAAGGCCCGTTCAGCCTCTGGGTTCCACTTAGGCCTGATGTATGGAGGTGAGTGAGTGAAGGGGGGCCGCGACAGAGCTATAGCCCCTGATGAACCGCCGATAGAAATTGGCAAAACCCAAAAACCTCTGTCATTGCTTACGGGTGGTGGGTTGGGGCCAGTCCTTTACAGCCTAAATCCTGGCTTGGTCCATCTGGACGTGATCGGCTGAAAGGACAAATCCAAGTAAGGTGGTGCTGGACACATGGAAATCGAATTTCTCCACCTTAACGTATAATCCATTCTGGAGGAGCCGCCTGAGTACCGAACGCACGTGCTGGACATGTTCATCTTTAGAGCATGAGAACACGAGAATGTCGTCCAACGAACACGTAGTGATTAAGCATGTCTCGAAGAACATCATTTACCAACGCCTGGAAGACAGCTAGCGCATTGGTAAGGCCAAATGGCAAAACAAAGGTATTCATAATGCCCCGATGGGGTATTGAACACCGTCTTCCACTCATCCCCCTCCCGGATGCGGACAAGGTGGTAGGCGTTAAGGAGGTCCAGTTTGGTAAAGATGACAGAGCCCTGGAGAGAGTCGAACGCAGAAAACATCAGGGCCGGTTTTTTTTGCAATTTGCAAAAAATGAAGGCAGGAAGGTCTCAAAAAAGTGCGGGAGCTGAATGAGACAATCTGGCAGCGAACGCAAGCAGCCGGCGGCTATTTATAACAGAACAAGATGGCGGGCCATGGCCGCAGTGTGTCAGGGAGACCCTGCTACGTCTCCCGTGCACGCCCCGCCCACAAGGAGCTCCTCCGCCATCAGTACTCAGACCACACACCTGACTTTCATCTACACGCTAATCACACCACTATATGAACCACTCACTGACACACCACTTGCTGTCCTTTATTGTACATGGTCCGATTGGATGTATGCTGACCGGTGTTCCTGCGGTGTTTCGTGTCGGTACGTGTGTGCTTAGTTCTTGTCGTGCTAACCCTAACCCTAACCCTCTCTCTCTCTCTTCTCCTCTCTCTCTCTCTTCTTGGGCGGTCCGTGCCTCTTTCCAGGCGTGCCGTCGATAATTCCGGTATTGGGCTATCCGTGGATCAGAATGTTGTGGGCTGCGCTGTGTGCGCACCACCGGATTATCCTTTTTGCAGCAGGTCTTTGTGTTGGCTCCGCCTTGCTTGTGTGTTTTGTTTGAATAAGTTTTACAAGTCAAAGTAAATTTAGATCACTACTTTTTTTTTTATTTGCGTTTTCCATACTGTCCAACTTTTTCTGATCTGGGGTTGTAATTAATAATCAATTATAATTTTATATATTATAAATAATTACATTTATTCAGCTGAATGTTAATAAAACCACACATGACCCTGATGCTCTTTTTAATAACTGAGCACTGGTTACTATATACTCTGAAGTCCTTCCTGTTATCACCCAGAAAACAGTTAGTTTCTGTTTGAGTGTCATTCCTCTCCAGGTTTCTGCTCATCTCAAGGAGGTTTCTATGCCACCTACATCTCTGACTTAATCTCTCTCTTTTCTTTCGGCTTCTCCCATTAGGAGTCGCCACAGCAGATCATCCGCATGTTTGATTTGGCACATGTTTTTACGCTGGATGCCCTTCCTAACGCAACCTACCCATTTATCCGGGCTTGGACTTGGGCCGGCACTAAGAGTGGCTGGGGTTGGTTCCTGACCGGGGATCAAACCTGGCCGCAGCGGTGAGAGCGCCGCATTCTAACACTAGAACACCAGGGGGGTATCTCTGACTTAATCATGATAAATAAATGTAATCCATATCTGGATTTGTGTAAAGCGGTTTCATGAAGTCACCTGTTATATGAACTGAATGAAACTGAAATGAGAGTGATAGAGAAAGAGGGTGAGTCTGTGGGACGCAGAGGAGTGAAGAAGTGAAGCATAGTGGAAGAGTTTACCTGCTCATCTCGAAGAGCCTGAGTGCGCTTGGCTTTGCTCTGTCTGTAATATTCCATAATCATCATGGCTGCATAAATCTTCCCCACTGTCAGGTCTGTCGCTGCTGAGAGAAGGACAAGTTACCCTGCACGATTAGACACGGGGAGGTGGACCCTGAGCGGGGGGGTGGGGTCCTCTCTCTCTTCTCTCTCTCTCTCTCTCTCTCTCTCTTTCTCTCTCTTTCACACACAAACACAAACACACACACACATATATATATATATATTAAAGACACACAAATACATATATCCACACATATACACATATATACACACGTATACAGACACACAAATATATACACACATACATATACACATATATATATACACAAATACATATACACATATACACACATACACACATACAGACACACACATTATATATCTATATACAGTGCCCTCCACAATTATTGGCACCCCTGTTTAAGATGTGGTCGTGGACTTCTAAAAATTCTCCTTTTTTTTAAAACAACATAGAACCAAATGCAAAAAAAGAGAAAATTCCAACCTTTCATTTAAGTACATAACTTTGGTGGTAAAAAAAATCATACATTTAGAAAAAAAAAATAACTTGAAATCATGTGTGCCACAATTATTGGCACCCCTAACAATTCCTCTGAAAATTTAATTTTTTTTTTTTTTTTTTAATATATTTTTCTGTAGTTGCTATGGTTGGTCAGGGTATCTAGGGACTTTTAATTAGTAATTCATGATTTCCTGTTTCCCTGGGGTATAAATATGACGTGACACAGAGGCCTAATTCTCTTACCCATTTGTCAACATGGCAAAGACAAGAGAACACACCATTCAAGTAAGGCAGATGTGTGTCGACCTTCATAAGTCAGGCAATGGCTACAAGAAAATAGCCACTCGCCTTAACTTGCCGGTATCTACAGTCAGAGGAATCATTAAGAAGTTTAAAACAACTGGAACAGTGACAAACAAGGCTGGAAGAGGTCCCAAGTTTATCTTGCCACAACGCACAGTGAGGAGGATGGTAAGAGAAGTAAAAAAATTTCCCAAGCTCACCGTCACAGAATTGCATCAAAGAGTGGCATCTTGGGGTCACAGAGTCTCCAAAACAACCATCAGACGCTCTCTACATGCCAACAAGCTGTTTGGGAGGCATGCAAGGAAAAAGCCTTTTCTCACTAACACTCACAAATGTAAACGTCTGGAGTTTGCTAAGTGGTACTGGGACTTCAACTGGGATCGTGTGCTTTGGTCAGATGAGACTAAGATTGAGCTTTTTGGCAACAAACACTCTAAGTGGGTCTGGCGTAAAACAAAAGATGAGTATGCCGAAAAGCACCTCATGCCCACCGTGAAGTATGGTGGAGGATCTGTGATGCTGTGGGCCTGTTTCTCTTCCAAAGGCCCTGGGAACCTTGTTAGGGTGCATGGCATTATGAACGCTTTGAAGTACCAGGATATTTTAAATAAAAACCTGATGGCCTCTGCCAGAAAGCTGAAGATGGGTCGTCATTGGGTCTTTCAGCAGGATAATGATCCAAAACATGTGGCAAAATCTACACAAAAGTGGTTCAGCAGTCACAAACTCAAGGTCCTCCCATGGCCATCTCAGTCCCCAGACCTCAACCCAATCGAAAACCTGTGGGGCGAGCTAAAGAGAAGAGTGCATAAGAGAGGACCCAGGACACTGGATGATCTAGAAAGATTGTGCAAAGAAGAATGGTCAAAAATCCCTCTCTCTGTGTTCTCCAATCTTGTGAAATGTTATAGGAGGAGATTAAGTGCTGTCTTGTTGGCAAAAGGAGGTTGTACAAAGTATTAACATCAGGGGTGCCAATAATTGTGGCACACATGATTTCAAGTTTTTTTTTTTCTCTAAATGTGTGATTTTTTTACCACCAAAGTAATGTACTTAAATAAAAGGTTGGATTTTTCTCTTTTTTTGCATTTGGGTTCTATGTTGTTTAAAAAAAAAAGGAGAATTTTTTGAAGTCCACGACCACATCTTAAATATATATTATACATATATATATTATATATATATATATACACACACATACAGACACACATACACATACACACATATATATACACACACATACATACACACATACAGACACACATACATACACACATACATATACATGCACATACACACACACACACACACACACACACATATACACATTACACCCACACACACACACACACACACACACACACACACACACACACACACACACACACACACACACAGCATATAGTCTTTTCACAAACAGACTTGTTAAAATCATTTTAAAACTCTTCCTTGTCTCTAATAATGTGGTTGATTTTGTAACATTTCTCAGTTTTGCATTAAAAAAAATTAATAATGAAGATCTGATCATTGTAACACAAAGTTCAAACTGAGTGCTATTTTCTTGCTTGTTTCACTTTCTGATGCTTAAAATTTGAGACATTAAATTAATTTACAGCAGTGGTTTAGCAGACAGTCGAGCATTGCTGTTATATGGAGGTCAGTGTGTAGAACACACACCTGTTTCTTTCACTTCATGATTCCTTTCTGCTTTTAAGTTTAAGTCTATTAATATTAGTATTATTATGGTATTATTAGTATTGGTGGTGTTTGTGCTGCAAGACATTATTATTATCCACAATATCTACAATCTCTACATTTATCTACAATCATTATTAATGATTAATAATAATGAATGCCACAGACTTGCAGAATATTTATGAATTCAAACTCTGTCAACAAAATCTAATTTACTCACACACACACACACACACACACACACACACACACACACACACACACACACACACACACACACACACACACACACACACACACAAAGCCTTAAACATTCTGACAGATGCATGTCCTCTGAACAGAATTGCATTGTGGGTATTTTAATAATGTTACATAAACCTTTCAAATAGAATCACAAAACTACAAACCCGATTCCAAAAAATTTGGGACACTTTACAAATTGTGAATAAAAACAGAATGAATGATGTGGATGTTTGAAATTTCAATATTTTATTCATAATACAGCATAGACGACATATCAAATGTTTAAACTGAGAAAATGTCTTATTTTAAGAGAAAAATAAGTTGATTTTAAATTTCATGGCATCAACACATCTCAAAAAGTTGGGACAAGGCCGTGTCTCCACTGTGTGGCGTCCTCTCTTCTCTTTATAACAGTCTGTACACGTCTGGGGACTGAGGAGACAAGCTGCTCAAGTTGAGGAATAGGAATGTTCTCCCATTCTTGTCTAATACACGCTTCTAGTTGCTCAACTGTCTCAGGTCTTCTTCTATCATCTTCCTCTTTATGATGCGCAAAATGTTTTCTATGGTTCAAAGATCTGGACTGCAGGCTGCCCATTTCAGTACCCGAATCCTTCTTCTACACAGCCATGATGTTGTAAGATCCGAAGATCACGGGCATCCAGTATGGTTTTCCGGCCTTGACCCTTACACACAGATAATGTTTCAGATTCTCTGAATCTTTGGATGATATGATGCACTGTAGATGATGATAACTTCAATTTTTGCAATTTTTCTCTGAGAAACTCCTTTTTGATGTTGCTCCACTATTTTTTGCTGCAGCATTGGGGGAATTGGTGATCCTCTGGACATCCTGACTTCTAAAAGAGACACTGCCACTCTGAGAGACTCTTTTTATACCCAATCATGTTGCCAATTAACCTAATAAATTGTAAATTGGTCCTCCAGCTGTTCCTTTTATGTACATTTCACTTTTCTGGCCTCTTATTGCTGCCTGTCCACATGAAATCCAAAATGAGACAATATTTGGCATGACATTTCAAAATGTCTCACTTTCAACATTTGATATTTTATCTATATTCTATTGTGAATAAAATATAAGTTTATGAGATTTGTAAATTATTGCATTCCTTTTTTTATTCACAATTTGTACAGTGTCTCAACTTTTTTGGAATCGGGTTTGTACTTCAGGATAACACACTCATTTCATCTACAGGTACAGTGATGGAGAGGGAGAGGGAGAGAGAGAGAGAGAGAGAGAGAGAGAGAGAGAGAGAGAGAGAGAGAGAGAGAGAGAGAGATTGTCAGGACCATCTGGTTTCGCATCGCCTACTTCAGGCTTCGCAATGCCAGGGCCAGATTATCTCACAGAGCTCCCTAAATCCCTGAGATTATTCTTGTTCTGGTTTCTGTTCCCTATGCCTGTTCCTGATCCTGTTCCTGATCCCTGTTCTGCTCTACCTCCCCAGTTACTAGTTTGGACTCTGGGTCAGGTCTTTTGGTTTTCTGTTTTGCTCTGCCTTTATTGCTTCATTTGCCATGCCAGATTTTTCAACAGTTTTTTTATTTCTGAGTTTGCTTCCCCTGCATTGCTCTGTCTGCTGGCTCTTAGATTTTGGAAATTTTTTTGGACTTGGTTTTGGCTCTCGGATTTTGGACTGTTTCTTAACTATGCTTTTCTCCCTGCATGTTCTTTTATTAAAGACTGTATTTTTGAACGCAAAAGCTCCCTTGTCCTGTTGAGGTCACCACTGCATGCCCGAGCCTTGCTGACTTCGTTGTTTTGACCCCCAGGTTTCTCCAGTGTTTGCCTGGCCACTGTGTTTCGCTGATGTCGTGGTCTCTGCATGGGACATCAAGCTGCCTCAGACCTCCGCCGAGGGCGTCGTTCTGCCAGAGACCTCCACAGAGTGCGTCGCTCTGCCTCAGAGCTCCGCAGAGGATATTTCTCCACCTCAGACCTCCACAGAGTGCGTCACTCCACCTCAGACCGCTGTAGAGGGTGTCGCTCCACCTCAGACCTCTACATAATGCGACGCTCCACCTCAGACCTCCAAAGAGTGCGTTACTCCACCACAGATCGCTGTAGAGTGCGGCTCTCTGCCTCAGATCGCCGTAGACGGTGTTGCTCCACCTCAGTCTGCCGTAGACAGCGTCGCTCCGCCTCAGACTTCCACCAAGAGCGTTGCTCCACCTCATAACATCAGCCAGAAAGCCTGGGTCCAAACAGAGACCTAATCCTGGGGGTAGGCCCAAGTAGGCCCGTTACACGCTTCGTCTGGCCTTTCCCAACCTCCAAAGCTGGCGCCAACCCAGTGGCGGTCTGCCTCAAGTCCTGCTGAGTCCACCACTGGCACCAGACCTTCCCCAAGGTCCAGGCATGCCTGTCCAGTATTTTCATTAAAGACTGTATTTTTTAACTCTCCGTTTGCGTCCTGCATGTGGGGTCTTCCACTCACCATTCTTGACGTTGGAATGTGACTTCATTAAAATCAGTGGTGGATGTTCAGTACATAAAGCAGGTATTTGAGTTACAGTAGAGACACTCAGTTAAATGTGACTCCAGTAAAAGTAAAAATGTCTATTTAAACGTTCACTTGAGTAAAAGTATAAAAGTTTTTGCCTTCAAATGAACTTTAGTATCCAAAGTAGTGATTTATTATAACTATAATGTAACTATTATCATTTTTATCACAAAATGTTCTACTTAATCACCTCAGTTGATGTAAAAGACTTGAATGTGACTCTCAGCACACTGATCTTTTAATAGAATGATAATGACTCAAACACTGATTGATTTCTATTATAATTATCATGAACCCAAAACCTTGAAACTAAAAATTTATTTTAGAACCAAATGAAATAACTGGATTTGAGATTATTGAGAATATTTCTCTTTAAATGTTCTGCTTGATCTTGAACTGATGCTGAACTGTATGATGGTGATCAGTAGATACACCAAGCACCAATCAAGACGAGTTTAAAACAGAGCGTGCGCTTGACCCTGATTGGTGACTCGTTGCGGGTTTCACCAGTTACATTTTTATTCTCATTAATAAAAAGGAACGACTGATTTCACTAAATGTAGTTGAGTTAAAAAGTAAAATATTTGACTTCAAAATGTAGTGAAGTTACAGTAAAAATCTCCCTAAATGGAAACACTTCAGTAAGGTACATACTATAGTAAAGTAACGCATTACATTTACTTCATTACTGTCCACCACTGATTAAAATACCCATAATGCAATTCTGTTCAGAGGGACAGGCATCTGTCAGAAGGTTTAAGAATTTGTGTGTGTAATTTTGATGCTGATCTCCAGCCAGCTGTTTGTAAGATAAAAAACTTCTTCAGCATTTCTTCACCTCAATTCACTTTATTTAACTCTAATAAAAAATCTACACAATTTAGCAGGATGTGTTTAAAAGTACATTTCTGTCATTTGGCAGAAGAACATATGCAGATTGACAATGATCACATTTATACACTCAGTAGGTGAGTTAGGGGCCTTGCTCAGGGGCCCAGAAGTGGCAGATTAGTGGTGGTGGGATGGCCTTTGATCAGATCTTTGTTCGAAAGGCCAATGTCTTAACCACTTAGCTGCCAGTCTAGTCAAATAAAGATCAATCAAAATAAATATAGACGGCTATTACTTATTGAATACATTTGATTGTAACGGAACATTTCAGAAAGTGAAAAAAGCTCAAAAAAGTCCCTCTTGTACATGCAGAATTAAAGCAATGTTCCTATAGCTATTTTATTATTATACTACTTCGATGCAGCAAATAGCTCCTCCCTAGAGGAGTAAAAATGTATGCATTGAAACCGCAGCATGTCATGCTTTAATATCGGTGAGGAATGCTGATATCTGCGTCATGCTTCAGGTGCTTTGGCACCATGCATTCAGCACGGTCATTTTTTCTGTTTCATGCTTTTGTGCAAATCAAAGTAACCATAATAATTCAAATGACTTTGCAAAAGGGTGGTATTTTTGTTAATAAACTGCAAAGTCACTTTTAGCTCATGCTTGTTAGGATTTTATTTCTACAAGCTTCATCATATGTTCTGTAGTTCATTATGCAAGTCTCCTAAACAGTCACCTACAAAATCCTGGAGTGAAAAGACGTCTATAGTGGTTTGGTCTATAGTCACTCACCCTCTGATAAGAGGCACAGAAATCTGAGAGCCAGCACCAGGACTTAATGTGGAGGGCTGTAAGTGGGGTGATGTGGTGTGTGTGTGTGTGTGTGTGTGTGTGTGTGTGTGTGTGTGTGTGTGTGTGTGTGTGTGTGTGTGTGTGAGAGAGAGAGAGAACTGAGTTTTTTTTATAAATCTGTTCTTCTTATAATGTCCTTTATAACATTCTGTGTTATTTATTATCAGCTGCCTGTGATCTGAGTGGGAACAATCAGTGTAGAACATATGCATGTAATGGGGAAAAGATCATGCTGGAGATCGTGGCTCATCAGAGGGTGCAGAGCAGTGGACAGGGCAGGCGGAGCAAAAGCAATCCTCTAGGGGTAAAGGGGTGAAAAAACCCGAACACAAACCTCTGGCTTTTAGACTTACCCTTGTGAGGTGTTACCAACAGGTCCAGAGTCTTCTGTGAGAGATTGGGCCAAATTGCCATCATCTCTTTTCTCAGCTCAGCATCCATTTGATGCTTATCAACACCCCCTAAACAGACAGTAACAGGGACAAACCACCATTCACACAAACACACACACACACACACACACACACACACACACACACACACACACACACTTCCTTATGTTAGCAACAATATGTACAAGTACAGTTCAGACATTATGTTTTATGCACAAAATAAAAAAACGTCTGAACACAACTCCCTTGGCCCTGTGAGTTCCCCAGTAGTGAAGGTCAGGGCAAATTTATCAACACACTGCACTTAATGTTTTTCTCATTCTGCTTATTATGGATTAATCACATTAAGTGTCACCTGTAACAGGCCTGAATGTGTGATGTGTTCAGGGTCAAACTGCGACTTTGTCGAGTGTTAATTAGCACCAGCCTGCAATTTAACTTAAAGATGATGGAGAAGAAGAACATGAAGAACAGAAAAAAGATAATAAAGAATAAAGATTATAAATAATAAATAAAGATATCAAACCTTCCCCACCCTTGGCGATCTTGATGTCCAGAGCAGTGCGAATTAAGGCCATGAGGGTGGAGTTGAAGTGCACTGTGTTGTCATCTGCAACTGGTAAATCCATTCGCAGGAGCCTCTGCAGGGAGCCAATCACAACAGGTTAGCTTTTGGAAGTGTCAGAGTGTTTTTACCCTCCAGGAGGTGTGTGTGTGTGTGTGTGTGTGAGAGAGAAAGATGTTGAAAGATAACTGAAAGTCAGTTGGTATGTAATTGCAGTAGGATAAGCTCAGGGGCTTTCTGTGATCCTTCAGTCGGTCTGGAAGCATTTTGATCAGCGTAAAGCACTTTCAGTACTCTTTCAGTACACTTTCAGTACACTTTCAGTACACTTCTGTATTTTTCAGTACTCTTCAGTACAAGTCAGGCTTTTTGGTTGTAATTAAGTGTCTTTCATATACAAGCAATTACCAATTTTGTTTTAGATGTCTGTGAGAGTATCACATTTTATGTTTTTATTACACCCTGATTAATTGTAGGCTGCTCTTGTTTATTAACTCTTTTTAATAATTCAAATTATAGATCTGCTTTTTTGGTTGCACTCTAGTTTTAGTGCAGAAATGTCTAAAACAGCTCAACGTAGTTCTACTGCAGCATGGCTTTGCACACTCACAGGCTCACAAAGTCCACAGTCAGTTAGAGCTTCTCCTTGATGAGCATCACCAGATCAGAGTCAAGGTGAATGAACAGATTAGAGCAGAACATTCTCCTCCTGCTTTAATGTTCAGACCATTCAGCTCTGCTCTGGAACTAATGTTGCTTCTGAATATATTTATATGTGCATATTTGAATGATTGTGCAAAAAGTGTTACAATACCAGAGGACGACCTTTAGCATGCAACACACCTAAACCCCCCCCCACCACACGCACTCACATAAACTCCAGCATGCAACATCTCATGCATCCACATGCAGAACAGCAAGCAGCAGTGCAGCGCAATACAGAAAGCAGTGTTTGTTTAGTTGATTCTAGCTCCTTGCTTCATCTTAGTAGTGGTTGTCATTATTCAGGATTGAATGAATGAAATTGCTCGATCCAGACCCTCTGGTCTCTCAGTGCAAAAAAAGGCGCAGACTGTTGGGTTAGATCAGAGCAGAATTCTCCCGAAAAAGATAAATGAAAATAAAAAAGACATTCAGTCATTTTGTGAGAAAGACGAAATGTTAACACTGAGGATCCAGTTATCTTTAGTTCAAGTGGGACTGCCTGAAGAACAGAACTAGGAAATGTGTGCAAGAAAGAAAGTGTTGAGAAGAAAAGAATAGAAGTGATGGGAAATTGACGGACAGAATGAGGAGGAGCAGTGGCTTGTGACTTTAGATTTAGTGAGACAGTTGTGTGTTACAGCACTGTGGACCATCTAATGAACGATAAGAGTACATTTCTAAGAGGTGGATGACAGTTGACACCATGAGGACATCAATCACACAGCAGTGTAACACCTCATTCTGAGCAACTTAAGATTAAAATGTCCAGCCTTTACTTGCGTTCTAGAAAATTTCCTCAACATTTAATCAATGTTTCAGCTTCATGTCCAGTGAAAGCTACACCTCAAAAACCACACAAAATACACCAAACTAGTCTAACAATGTGGAAACCTGAGAAGAACCTTTCTTGGTTTTCCTCAGACTCAGATGTACTGTATAGAAAGGAACTGCCCCTGTGAGTGGAGCTCATTAAATCAGACATTGACCAGTTGGTGTGAAACAAAGTGGATGGAGGAGAAAGGAATAAATGACCATTTACTAAGGACCTTTAACAACTAACTGACTGCAAGCCTGAACTGTTAATAAAGACAAACTGTGCCATTGTTCTTAAAACCATTAGGAGAAGGGATCAGAACATGTTTTGTGAAAACTTAAAGAATTCATTATTTAAGGGTTCAGTTTGCTCATTTGAGACTCAATCTGAATTTAAATGAATAAAGGAAACAAAAGGTCATCAATCCTGATTGGGTTTGAGCCAATAATTCATAATGCTGCAAACCTCAACCAAACCAGCGTTCTCTACTGGGAAAAGAAAATCCTTCCATCATATTTTCCAAAACAATCAGCTATAAATGTACAATCAGAATGTCTTTGAAAGTCTGTATAATAATAATAATTCTTAATCTACACGAATTAATTTGAATGATCTGTAAGTTCATCGCTGTATAACTTCATACCATCACATAACTTGATCTTCCTGCTTGTTTTATCTGTAGCTCTAAACTGAGCAATACAGCGATGAACTTACAGATCATTCAAATCAATTCGTTTAGAGAAGAATTACTGAACAATAACTGGGGGATTTTCTGATCATCAATGCGAGATAAACGTGAGATAATTGGTGAGAAACTCAGGCACAAAACAAAGTTAAAAAAAGATGATGCAGGATGTAATGAAAGAAAGAGATAGAGAAAGAAAAGATAAAATAGAAAAAAGAAAAGATTCCATTCATAATCCATAATTTAACAATAAAACTGATGGAAAGATTAGTCCTAATTCTCCTCCACTCTGAGACTGAAAGCATGCAGGATCCCTGAGGAGCTTTACAGTAGTATAGTCATGGATTCCTCTGTTTCTCATTAACATTTAATATTAAACCATCTAGCTATTTTATATTTTCATGATTTTTCTCGTGTAATTTCTCGTCTGTGTTTCCTTCTGCTTCCCCCTTTCAGTTCTGCTGCCAGAGTGAATCTTACCAGAGTCCCAACACTTACCAGTGTCCTGAAGGTCTATACAACACGACTTACTAATCCATAACCCTCTCTCTCTCTCTCTCTCTCTCTCTTTCTGTCACTACTCTTCTCTCTCTCTCTCTCTCTCTCTCTCTCTCTCTCTTTCTCTCTTTCTGTCACTACTCTTCTCTCTCTCTCTCTCTCTCTCTCTCTCTCTCTCTCTTTCTCTCTTTCTCTCTTTCTGTCACTACTCTTCTCTCTCTCTCTCTCTCTATCTCTTTCTCTCTGTTGTGATGTTTCTTATCTATGGTCTGGAGATCCATGAAATTATGGAGTAGGAACAGGAGCTTTGGGGATTTAGATTTGGACTGTAGGTAATGGAAACAGTCTGTTACACAGACTCAAGACTACAGTTTTTCCTTCACCACAGTCTCCACTGACTTGTTCATCAGAGACAAACTTACACTTATAAACAACATCTTCATTTTTATCATCACATTATCTGTGTAAAGCTGCTCTGAGACCATGTTCATTATTAAAAACTCAATACAAATAAAGATGGAATAAATTATATTAATAAACACCTTCTAACTAAAAAAAACATTTACTAAAAAAAACATTTTCTGTTAAATTATGGAGAATTGTTTTGGATTCTTCTTTAAATAAAACATCAAATGTGTGTGTGTGTGTGTGTGTGTGTGTGTGTGTGTGTGTGTGTGTGTGTGTGTGTGTGTGTGTGGTGTGTGTGTGTGTGTGTGAGAGAAAGAGAGAGAGAGAGAGAGAGAGAGAGAGAGAGAGAGAGAGAGAGAGAGAGAGAGAGAGAGAAGGCAGTGTCCCAGAAGGCTGGCATGCACAGGGTGAGACTGAATGCCAGGAGGAGGGGCCAGAAACACAGTACAACTGCATTGACAGAGGAAATCATGTGGAAATGACTTGAAATATTTTTGTTGGACTTTTGCCACAAAACAATGTTTTTCTTACAATCTTCATAAGAAATCTGAACTAAATTCCTCTTATCACTCTGATTTACTTTGTACTGTACAAGAAAGACTGCTGTCATTATGACTTACCTCTGTCCTGTGACTGTGTGTGTGTGTGTAGTGTGTGTTCTCTACATGTTTACTTCACTGCTGGATTATTTTGTAAAGGTTTGGTGAAATAAATACATTTTTAGATCATGATCTAATTTTACATCAAAGCACTAAAATGCAAAAAACGTATCAGATTTTTCATGAGCATGAGGTTATGTTTCTTAGGGGGAGTGTGTGTGTGTGTGTGTGTGTGTGTGTGTGTGTGTGTGTGTGTGTGTGTGTGTACATATACATGTTATTATTGTTATTATTACACAGTTTGTAATAATTGCTTGGTTCTGCAAAGAGCCACATATGGCTTGGAAAGTGATCTATTCCGATACTTTTGTTGAAATGGTGTCTATTGTGTTTGTGTCTGTTTGTGTGTGTGTTTTTTTTTTTATGCGGTGCAAAAGCACTGAGAAGGTCCTTCCGTTCCCACGTTCCTGTGGATTGGTCTAACTAACACTTAATGCCCCCACCACCACAAACCCCCCAAGCCAAAGACTTACAACAGCATTAGCCCCACACCAGAGAACAAAGGAAGGAAAAAAAAAAAGGGAGACAAAGTAAAAGTAAACACCAACAGGTACGACACACAGCTTGTGGCCACTCGGAGTCAGTTCCCTCTACCTTGTAAGCAACCCGTGCAGGGCACTTCTTTCCCAGGCCTAAAGGTGGAGACATTTGCCTGAGCATGTCATACATATCCCTGTAACTGATCCTGCCACTGGGATGACCAAAAAAAACAAAAAATAAACAGCATGACCACACCAGGTGCATGGGGAAAAGAGGGAACAATGCACCATGTCGGCTAAGCCTAGCAAGCGAGAAGCAAAGATGGCATTTTTATTTTCTTCAAATGTTTTCTTGATTTTTGTTACTTTCATTCAAAGTGGGCCATTTCATGCATCTGAAAGTGTCTGCATTGTCCTGCACATTCTCTTTTTCATATCAGTATGCAAGTTAAAATGGTGGAATGTTTTCAAAAAGAGAAACGAAAAGGAAATAAAATCAAAGATAAGCAAGAGTCATTCCATTCTGGATGCTAGCAGGTGCTATTAGTTTTTTAGTGGAAATCAAACCTTGCAGGCCACCCTATGAGGGCATTTCTTTCCTAAGCCCAGTGGGGGGTCGATAACTCGCAATAAACTGTACATATCCTTATAATGAATGCGCCCGCTGTAAGAAGAATACAGGGAGGTTAGAGTAAAAACACAAAACAGAGACAGGTACAGGAAGAAGAAGCAGATTACACACAAAGTGAACAGGAAAACATTCACAAACATCAACTGTCTGACTGGTACACCACTGGAGCTGGTAGAATAATTGTTGAAAAAACTGAGGATCATACTTTCATTCTTTCAGTTTTTTGCTTGCTTTCCCTTTCTGCACAGCCTGTTCCCCTGACCACCAGGGGATCAGTTTCATCCTGAGGTTTAAGGACGACTGAGTGGTCTTATGGTCACTGGAATGGAGATACTCAGAAACTTCATGTGTTGTGAACTCAGTACAAGGACAGGAGCTCCACACAGTAAGTTTGGGTGAAAGTATCCCATATTCCAGAGCCTGGGGACAATAACACATGGGGGAGGGCACCAATTCACAGAACAGGATTATGGGGAAAGAAGGGAATTGATGGATATTAGAAATCCATCATCCCCACTGTATGGTGGGGCACCACCACTTCCTCTTTAATAAACCCAGCCTGCACCTGTCACATCTCATCTACACTGACAAACATGTCAGTGTAGGTTCAGGTCATAATGTACTGGTCAGAGTGATAGTGTAGTGGAGGTGATGATGTACATGTGTAGCTGCAGGTTAAGGTGTGCATGTAAGTATATGTGTAGGTGATATGGTGATGATGTATGTGTCAGTGTAAGTGGAAGGTGATGGTGTGGGTAGAAAGTGATGGTGTGGGTAGAAGGTGATGATGTGGGTAGAAGGTGATGATGTATGTGTCAGTCTGAGTAGAAAGTGATGGTGTGGGTAGAAGGTGTTGATGTATGTGTCAGTGTGGGTAGAAGGTGATGATGTATGTGTGTAATAGTGTTTTGTAGAAGGTGATGATGTATGTGTCAGTCTGAGTAGAAGGTGATGATGTGGGTAGAAGGTGTTGATGTATGTGTCAGTGTGGGTAGAAGGTGTTGATGTACGTGGGTAATGGTGTTTTGTAGAAGGTGATGATGTGGGTAGAAGTTGATGGTGTGATTAATCGTGGAATTCAAAGTGGCAACATAAAAAGTAAAATGACTGTAGTGCAGGTGACTGTGTGTAGAGTGTAAGAGGTCGACCGATTCTTCGGCTTTGCTAAATAATCTGTATACCAGTAGTTGATTGCTGAAACTATCAGCAAAAATCCATAGTGATCGTTTTTCCTGGTTGCGTCTGTTGCTGGAGGGTCTGAGGAGATCCGCTGTTATTATACAGTACGAGAGCAGCCCAATCAGTACTGTATTTATATTTTTATAATAAAGTGCTGTTTTACATGGAGAGTTAAATATGTTTGTTTGTTTTTATCCGATGTCTAATGAGGTAAAATCCACTATCATTCGCCCGCTAATCAAAAAAGTGATAGTCCATAATATAAATAAAAAAACAAACAAATAAATAAATAATACAATGCTAAAAAACTTAATTGAACTTCATTGATAAGGAAAGTGCAGACGGTTCTTTTATGAGCCAATGTCAGCCTGGGATGTAGAAATGAGGTATCACTGATATATTTGATGAAAAGTGCTTGGGCAGGAAGCAGAGAGCAGAGAGCAGGAGCAGGAGCAGGAGCAGGAGCTTCTCTGGTTGGAATGATGTTTTCAAAATTTTAGTCTGTGTTACAAAGTACATCCCAATCTGTGCTCTCAAAACAGCCTCCATGTTTTTATGTCTTCATGATCGTCTCCATGATCAAGTGAGAAAACAGAAGTAGAATTGTATGTATTTCTAATACTTGGGTTTGTTAATCCGGTGTTTTTTTCTGGTCTTTATTAGAGTGGGGGAAGGAGAGTCATGGTGGAAATCAGCAGAGAGAATAGCATTGCAGTATATCTGTAACAGTGGTGTCTGTAGCCATGGCGCAGAAATGTGACATAGCTAATGTCCACCTTGTTATCCATACAACAGATTCCTTTCCCATGAGGACTAATGAATAGAATCATTTAAACTTATTGTTCTTTATTTTAACTCCAACCCACAATCTGAAACATCACCTCTGAGCATCTGAACCACAATTCAACTAACTAAATTAAAGACTAGACTCAGGATTAGAGACTATAAATGAGACTAGATTAAAACAGAGCTGCTTAAGCAGGTTGCTAATTACATGGTGTGCAGACAGATGTGTGTGTAAGTGATGAGTTTAAGCGCTTTAGGTACAACATGAGTATTAATAGAATGGGTAAATATATAATTCTTTGGTTCCTCAGTCCTGTGTGTTTATTAGTTAGTTAAAAACCGCTTCAGTAATTCAGCATGTACGTTATAAAGATGTAAAGATGAATAAGTTTAAAGTTCCTCACCAAGCTGCAGGGTCGTATTCTGCCCAGATCCTCACATACTCATCCAGGTGATGAGGTCCCAGAATTGAGGAGTCTCGAGTCAGGTATTCAAAATTATCCATAATAACAGCCACAAACAGATTCAACATCTACAAACACAAACAAACACCACAGAGTCATTAAAGAAAAGGAGCTACAGCTCTGGACTAAACTTAATCTAAACCGGTACAGCTCCCAGGGACAAACATCTGAATTACTTTCTAAACTACACACTTTCTCTTATTTCTCTCTCCCCTAAAAACATTTGAGTGAACATGGGAGTGAACAACTTTTCAAACAGTGTAGATTTCTGCACTATTTTCATGAAAATAAAACTCAAGAATAATTCACTAAAATCTGCCCTAAGCATTTCACAATATTCTCTTCTCATGATGCTTCATGATGCTTCATAAGGAGAGCAGTCCTGTGTATAGAGAAGCTGCTAATGGTCTTGGGGCATTTCTTTTTAAAGATTACAGTCCTGGACACGCAACTGTTATTTTAACGATGTGCAATTATAAAGTAAATCGCAAAACCCAAACAAAACACACCTACAGAGAACATGCATGCATCACCAGATGGGTTAGTAGATCAGAGAAGTGTGTATGCGCAATGAAAGTGCGTTCTTTCCCTGCATTATTCAGTCTATTAAAATGCATTTTAAATGCTCACACAGATATGGAGCACAAAATATGTACCTTTATTTTTTATATCAAAACATTATTAATGCATTTGTAACTGCAGCTTAAAGCATCACATGTCCCTCTGAGCTGCATTTAATCTGCAGTGTGTAAATACATCGAAATGCTTCTTCAGATACAGCTTCTGTTTTCTCTGCATTACAAAGAGGAATTTTGTTGATACTGATTTAATTTGCTTTGTAACAGACAGAATGACTTATTATTATAATTGACTGATTCAATGCAAGAATTTGACCAAAAAAAAAAAATGCACACTTTTAGATAAAAAACCAACCTAAACCTAACCCTAACCCTAACCCTAATCCTAACCCTAACCCTAACCCTAATCCTAACCCTAACCCTAACCCTAATCCTAACCCTAATCCTAACCCTAACCCTAACCCTAATCCTAATCCTAACCCTAATCCTAATCCTAACCCTAATCCTAACCCTAACCCTAATCCTAACCCTAATCCTAACCCTAATCCTAACCCTAACCCTAATCCTAACCCTAATCCTAACCCTAACCGTGTGGACCCCTGTCTGTCCCAGGTCCCTAATCAGGTCAGAAAAACAATCAGGGCCGATAGATATGCATTTAAAAACCTTTCATGGAAATTATTCACAAAAACGAAACCTTACTAGAATGGAAAAATGGGCTTTAAGACGCTCCAACAGAACAGAAACGTGATCATTAAACCAGCCGCTAAAGGCAGTGCGGTAGTAAATATGGATAAAGCATCATATATTCAGGAAACTTATCACCAACTAAATCAGTCGTGCTTCTATCAGAAACTAAACAAACCTATATTCCAGGGGTCCAGTCAGAGGCCGAGAGCCACATTTTATACTGTGTTACAGCAAAGAGCCACATCATACATACACATGGACACACATGAACATCACCCATCCCTTCCTCTTACACACACACACACACACACACACACACACACACACACACACACCTCTGCTCAGACAGATTTATTGTAAATGTCACACACCAACATAATGACAGAAATGGACTCCTACAGTTTTAAGACCACAGAAAAGTCATTTTCAACAATAAACACTGCACTGTCTCACACACACACACACACACACACACACACACACACACACACACACACACACACTCTTAGTTTAACCAAGTCTACAAACTAAAATATAATAATGTACAATAGTGTTGTTCTTTTACTCTGCATGTTACTCAGTGGGACTTTTGGCATCTTTGCCTTAAACAATCCTCTTCAAATCTGCCTCGTATTCCACTGTTTCCACTCGAAGCGATTCTTTCACGTGTGTCAGTCAGAACAGATCCATGCTTTGATTTCACGTGTTTCAGGGTAGAAAACACAGATTTTTTATGTGCGTAGTCACATCACATGAGTTCAATACGGTATTTTCGTCAAATTCGCATGTGCGTGTGGGGGGGGGGGGGGGGGGCACATGAGAAAGCTGAATTGTGTCACAGGGCCACACCAAGGATAATATTTTAGAGATGCACCAAAATGAAAATTTAATTCAAAAGACAATGAAATCCATAATTTTTTGTGTTATGCCTCGGCACATCACTGGAAAACTTTCCTGCCTTTTCAAAAGCGTCTCTACAGACGGAGTGCGCATGCTCAGATTCACTTTACTGTTCTGCACCGCGTTCTTCTCATATTTAGAAGGCAATCGGGATGTTTGGATTTCAGGTGATACATTAAATCTGACTTGGAGAAACTCTTTGCAGATACTCCTGCAAAGATACAGCATGGATACAGAGTCATTTCGGCTTATAAGAAAAATTGCAATTTAAAGGATTTATTAGTTAAAAGTAAGTTACTTCCAATGTGGACAGATAGAACTCGAAAAGGGACAAAGCATACATTTCAACCCAAATGCCACGTTAATAATCCCAACACCAGGGACATTTTTGTAATCAGACCCAACTTAAGTCCACGAGTTTCCAATTGTGTTTATTAATTTATTGTAATAAATGCAATTTACAATATGTAGGGGAAACGGGAAATGCTCTATCAATGAGAACGACTCAACATTTTTATAATATCAGGAAGGGAAAGGAGGCACACACTTGGATCGTACAGCACTTCTTAAAACATGGTTTTAAAGAAATAAGATTTATGGGACGTCAACACAACAGGAACTGGTCCCGGAATGCCCGAAGACGAGCTGAAAAGAATTGGATCCAGAAATTGGGGTCAAAACAGCCATGGGGATTGAAAAGTTACACATGGGATGAACAGGAGTCCTGCACCAGGCAGGCCCGTGCCAAACGTTGGCCTCAGTCCTGACTGAGACCACGGCCTGGGGACCCTTACGCCTATCTGTAAACCTAACCCTAACCCCCATCCCTAAACCTAACCCTAACCTTAACCCCTGTCCCTAAAACCAACTTCAACCCCTAAAACTAACCCTAACCCCAATCCCTAAACCTAACCCCTGTCCCTAAAACCAACTTAAACCCCTAAAACTAACCCTAACCCCCATCCCTAAACCTAACCCTAACCTCAACCCCTGTCCCTAAAACCAACTTCAACCCCTAAAACTAACCCTAACCCCAATCCCTAAACCTAACCCTAACCTCAACCCCTGTCCCTAAAACCAACTTCAACCCCTAAAACTAACCCTAACCCCAATCCCTAAACCTAACCCTAACCTTAACCCCTGTCCCTAAAACCAACCTCAATCCCTAAACCTAACCCCAACCCCCATCCCTAAACCTAACCCTAACCTCAACCCCTGTCCCTAAAACCAACTTCAACCCCTAAAACTAACCCTAACCCCAATCCCTAAACCTAACCCTAACCTTAACCCCTGTCCCTAAAACCAACCTCAACCCCTAAAACTAACCCTAACCCCAATCCCTAAACCTAACCCTAACCTCAACCCCTGTCCCTAAAACCAACCTCAACCCCTAAACCTAACCCTAACCCCATCCCTAAACCTAACCCTAACCTCAACCCCTGTCCCTAAAACCAACTTCAACCCCTAAAACTAACCCTAACCCCAATCCCTAAACCTAACCCTAACCTTAACCCCTGTCCCTAAAACCAACCTCAACCCCTAAACCTAACCCCAACCCCCATCCCTAAACCTAACCCCCAACCTCAACCCCTGTCCCTAAAACCAACTTCAACCCCTAAAACTAACCCTAACCCAATCCCTAAACCTAACCCTAACCTTAACCCCTGTCCCTAAAACCAACCTCAACCCCTAAAACTAACCCTAACCCCAATCCCTAAACCTAACCCTAACCTCAACCCCTGTCCCTAAAACCAACCTCAACCCCTAAAACTAACCCTAACCCCCATCCCTAAACCTAACCCTAACCTCAACCCCTGTCCCTAAAACCAACCTCAACCCCTAAAACTAACCCTAACCCCAATCCCTAAACCTAACCCTAACCTCAACCCCTGTCCCTAAAACCAACCTCAACCCCTAAAACTAATCCTAACCCCCATCCCTAAACCTAACCCTAACCTCAACCCCTGTCCCTAAAACCAACCTCAACCCCTAAAACTAACCCTAACCCCCATCCCTAAACCTAACCCTAACCTCAACCCCTGTCCCTAAAACCAACCTCAACCCCTAAAACTAACCCTAACCCCCATCCCTAAACCTAACCCTAACCTCAACCCCTGTCCCTAAAACCAACCTCAACCCCTAAAACTAACCCTAACCCCCATCCCTAAACCTAACCCTAACCTCAACCCCTGTCCCTAAAACCAACTTCAACCCCTAAAACTAACCCTAACCCCAATCCCTAAACCTAACCCTAACCTTAACCCCTGTCCCTAAAACCAACCTCAACCCCTAAACCTAACCCCAACCCCCATCCCTAAACCTAATCCTAACCTCAACCCCTGTCCCTAAAACCAACTTCAACCCCTAAAACTAACCCTAACCCCAATCCCTAAACCTAACCCTAACCCCAATCCCTAAACCTAGCCCTAACCTCAACCCCTGTCGCTAAAACCAACCTCAACCCCTAAACCTAACCCTAACCCCAATCCCTAAACCTAACCCTAACCTCAACCCCTGTCCCTAAAACCAACCTCAACCCCTAAAACTAATCCTAACCCCCATCCCTAAACCTAACCCTAACCTCAACCCCTGTCCCTAAAACCAACCTCAACCCCTAAAACTAACCCTAACCCCCATCCCTAAACCTAACCCTAACCTCAACCCCTGTCCCTAAAACCAACCTCAACCCCTAAAACTAACCCTAACCCCCATCCCTAAACCTAACCCTAACCTCAACCCCTGTCCCTAAAACCAACCTCAACCCCTAAACTAACCCTAACCCCCATCCCCAAACCTAACCCTAACCTCAACCCCTGTCCCTAAAACCAACTTCAACCCCTAAAACTAACCCTAACCCCAATCCCTAAACCTAACCCTAACCTTAACCCCTGTCCCTAAAACCAACCTCAACCCCTAAACCTAACCCCAACCCCCATCCCTAAACCTAATCCTAACCTCAACCCCTGTCCCTAAAACCAACTTCAACCCCTAAAACTAACCCTAACCCCAATCCCTAAACCTAACCCTAACCCCAATCCCTAAACCTAACCCTAACCTCAACCCCTGTCCCTAAAACCAACCTCAACCCCTAAACCTAACCCTAACCCCAATCCCTAAACCTAACCCTAACCTCAACCCCTGTCCCTAAAACCAACCTCAACCCCTAAAACTAACCCTAACCCCCATCCCTAAACCTAACCCTAACCCCAATCCCTAAACCTAACCCTAACCTCAACCCCTGTCCCTAAAACCAACCTCAACCCCTAAACCTAACCCTAACCCCCATCCCTAAACCTAACCCTAACCTCAACCCCTGTCCCTAAAACCAACCTCAACCCCTAAACCTAAACCTAACCCCCATTGTCGAAACTCAGAACCCGTCTCTGAGCAGTAAAACTGAATAGACCTCAAAAGTCAATGAAAAATCTTCAGTCTTGGATAAGAAAAAGCAAAAAGTTCTTTATTCCAAACACGTTCTGATGAGCCCACAGAAGGTGGGTTACTTCATCACATCAAAATGACCTCGCGCACACACACACTGCACACACTCATTCTTATACCCTGGTGTTACATGACACCTTTACCTTTTTTTCCTCCTATTTTCTTCATCCTAGTAAAGTCCCCTTCCTATGATTCCATATTGGGGTTTTCCTGTTCCCCCCCCTTACCCTTATTTACGGCCTTTTCTCTGTCACTTAAGAAAAGAATGTGTATAAAACCTTCACCCCCTCTGCTACAGCCAGGCACCACTTCCTCCTGCTCTCAGCTTTTTATGTGTCGACTACATGAGACTGATTAAAGCACATAAGCTAAAAAAGGTTTAATCAAGCTGCTTCTATTGTATCTAATAGGTTCTATACTGATTATTAGCTCAATTTATTGGATGGATATTAGTTGGATTAAAACACACTCTAGATAAGGTTAATTTGAATATTTTTCTCGACATCACTCCCCCGTCTGAGACTAATTAGTCTCACACTCCGCCTACTTCCATGTTAACTCATTAAAAAACATACGTCACATAACACAAGAATAAAATGTTTTACATTGAGTTCTTTGGCACATGTAGTTTTCTTCCTACACAGATACGTTGCGTATCGCAGGGGGTCTCGTTGGAGCCCTGGAAGAGGTTACTAGCACTTTACCAGGCGCTCGTATGTTGACATCCATGAAAAAAAATGATAAATCCACATGATGATCCAAAGATCGGAATCCAAACGTCTGTTAAGGCATAACGTCCACAATAAGTAAAATAATTATAATAGCAGTACATCAGTGACACATAGACCCAAAATTAGAAGAGAAATATGATGGCATCATGATTAATGCTCTTTAGTCTTCATTTTCACTTCATTGTCTCAGACTGACTGTGTTTTACATCATATTTCCACTTATACATTGAGTATAATTCAGCTGGATTCATCCACTCAGAGAGGTTAGGGTTAGGGTTAGGGTTAGGGTTCGAGACTGGGTCTGTTCAAGCACTGAAGAAGGAAAGAGTCGTCTCTGTGGCGTGTGCAGGGGAGGAGCCAAAGGATGTGATATCATAGGGATTGGAGGGTCACATTGAAGGAACGCTTTAGTAAAGTGTCTGAAAAAGTAGAACTCAGCTACACACACACACACACACACACACACAAACACACACACACACACACACACACACACACACACACAAACACACACACACACACACACACACACACACACACACACACACACACACAAAGTTACATGCAACATTATACAATATGTCAAATACACAAACATTATACATTATAGTGTTTATTTGACATACATTATATACATGATTATACAAATTATTATACACATTATCCCACATACACACACCAGATACACACAAAATTAAAGACATAATATCACACAACCATGGTGTGTGTGTGTGTGTGTGTGTGTGTGTGTGTGTGTGTGTGTGTGTGTGTTTACCACATATGCTCCTGGTCCAGGTGTTGTGTTTTTAGGTTGTTTAAATCGATCCTCATTAGAACCAATGAGAGCAAAGTGTGTGTTAGACTTGATGTCTGGACTGTAGTGACCAGGACCTGGAGACAGACACAAGTTTATATGAGGACTGCACAAGACCTGAATATTAGCGAATAACATAGCATAGCACAAAGCTACGGTGTCATGTAGTGTTTGACCTTTGACCCTTTACCTGGGACATGGGGATCATGGAGGAAGCAGGAGCTCCGGGGTGCGGTGCTTAAAAAGCAGCTGTGCCGTTGTTGTGCCTCTTTAGTGCGAGGCTCACCGTGTCCTCCGTGTCTTCCGTGTCCATACATCCTTTCATACGCTTCTTGCACATTGTAGGAGCTCGGAGAAGGCGTGTCCTGGCCAAAATAACAACAATAATAACAACAATAATAACAAAGAAGCAAAATTCAAACTCACTGCAATAAAACACAATAACACGAGGTAATAATTTACCGTAGCAGGAAAACGTGCAGGAAGTCGCTCGCTGACTGATTTAAAGACTGCTGTTGGCTGTCGCTTGTAAAATTCCTCCCTTTTTTTCTCCACCTGCACACAGAAAAGTAACACACAATACACAACAATGATTCAGTACTACACACATACACGGGTTCAGATCTGTAGCAATACTAACAACAATCTTTTTAAAAACTAATACACAATATATCAAAATAAACAAACAAATACATAGAATGATATTCACAAACAAAACTGAACAAACAAACTAACACATACCAACACTCAACTATCACAAACAAACACACAACCATCACAAACCAACACACAACCATCACAAACCAACTCACAAGCATCACATAAAAACACACAACAATCACACACCAACTCACAAGCATCACATACCAACACAGAACCATCACATACCAACACACAACCATCACAAACCAACACACAACCATCACAAACCAACTCACAACCATCACATACCAACACACAACCATCACAAACCAACACACAACCATCACAAACCAACTCACAACCATCACATACCAACACACAACAATCACACACCAACTCACAAGCATCACATACCAACACACAACAATCACACACCAACTCACAAGCATCACATACCAACACAGAACCATCACATACCAACACACAACCATCACAAACCAACACACAACCATCACAAACCAACTCACAACCATCACATACCAACACACAACAATCACACACCAACACACAACCGTCACATACCAACACACAACCATCACAAACCAACACACAACCATCACACACCAACTCACAAGCATCACATACCAACACACAACCATCACACACCAACTCACAAGCATCACATACCAACACAGAACCATCACATACCAACACACAACCATCACAAACCAACTCACAACCATCACATACCAACACACAACCATCACATACCAACACACAACCATCACAAACCAACTCACAACCATCACATACCAACACACAACAATCACACACCAACTCACAAGCATCACATACCAACACACAACAATCACACACCAACACACAACCGTCACATACCAACACACAACCATCACAAACCAACACACAACTCTCACAAACACACACACAACTATCACAAAAACACACAACTATCACATACCAACACACAATCATCACAAACCAACACAAACACAGGTTAGTGTGCTGAGAAGAGCAGAAATGATGGGAAAAGGTGTTGAAGGTGATACACGGGTAATTCTATAAATATATAAATCATAAGATGGATGATGAAAGATTGGACCTGCTCATTGAAAGTTTTACAAAACAATCAGCAGGAACAGCAAATGATGATTGGATGACATCAGATTGATGGGACAGGACATGATCCAGATGAGTCTCCAGGGCTTCTAACATGTACACGATATGGACGATCATACACACACGACACTGCACTCCACATGCATGGAATTTATTCTCAGGGGTCCAAAAGACCCATCAGGAAGTTGCCACCAAAAACATCACTCATTATCTACCCAGAATCAAATGACCCTGAAAAACCCAGGAAATGACCGACACGATTACTTCAAGAAACCATTGTTCCACATTCAGTGAGTTTCCCCTCAGATCTTCTGTTCAGTGTGCTGCTCCATCCTAAACACTAATACAAACACCTAAAGGGTTCATTCATGAAGAAGCTGAAGGTTTTCATCCCAAATTCAATCAGATTTGAGCACAACACCAGAACTTCTTGTTTATGTTGCTTAATGCAGCATTTGATACCAGAGATCATAGAATTCTCGTAGTTATTGTTTATTGTGTACTACACATGGTGTTCAGTGTAATGTGTTGTAGGCACCATATAGTGTGCTGGTCCTGGTTCTAGGGTTCTGTGGATGAAGATAGTAGTTCTCTTGACTGTTGAACCAAAGCCGCTCTTCCTCCTGCCCTCCAAATGTGCTTTTTTCAGACTCTCACTTGCCAGACCATAATCAAACACATTATATGTTCCTGGACCTAACAAACAGACACACACACACACACGTGTATTGAAACACGTCTTTGGCATTATGTTAGCACGAGCACACACACACACACACACACACACACACACACACACACACACACACACACACACACAAACCTGGTGTGATGTTTTTTCTGTTTTGAGGAAGGAATCGAGCTGCAGTCAGGTTAAAAGGACTTTTCTTCACCCCGCTGAGTTTCTTCAGACTCTCCAGAGCACAGCGTGGATCATTATAGGAGCCCACAGGGGGTGTCACATCCTTCACTGAGCAGAACCTCTACACACCCACAGAAAAACACAAACACACACATGTCAAAGACACAGGTGTGGGTGTGGTTTAAAGACTTGTAAAGACAGCATGACTGCCATGATCCAGCAGATTTTCATTGCCAAAACAAGGCAGGTGCGACAGAACATCCAGCTCAGTATTCACATTTCACCAACATGGAGTATCTGTTTGTGCTTTATTGTGGCTGGTCAGTGCTCTGCTCCCTATTAAACAACTCGCGTACACCTTAGCTTTACACAAAGTTGATTATCTTGCAATCACAAAGCACCTTTTCAGCTTAACACTGACTCGTACCCTGAAGTCTGGAAGCAAATCCCATAAGAGACTAAGTGACCTCTTTCATTCTTTCTCTTTTTCTTGGCTCTTCTGATGCCACTTTATCCATTAGCAGATAAATAGCATGCAGCATGTAGCATGCCCTGGAGGACAGCTTAGATTTCAGGATAAGTGACGACTGGAAATACAGAAGGTTGAAATTTCTGCAAAGGCAACAAAAGTCTAAAAAATGTAATTGTGATTAAGATGAAACAGTTGGAAAAACATTTTGCCAACATTTTGTTAAACCTCTATCATACAAAGAAGACGACATGCATAAACATGGACCTGAAATGCCACCATCTTCTCTGACAAAACTCATTTAAAATGTACTGAGGCAAACTGGAAGCCATGGACACCACGTCCTCCGGAATAAAGAGGAGAGGGACCACCTGGCTTATGATCAGCGCTCAGTTCAAAAAGCTGTAACTCTGATGGTGTGGTGGTGCATTAGTGCCTGTGGAATAGGCAGCTTGCACATCTGGAATCTTTGTAGTAGAAGAGTGCGGGTGGTGAATTGGTCTGCCTGCAGTCTCGACCTTTCAACATTTAAAAACATTTGGAAAACATTATAAAACAAAAACACAACAAAGGAAACCCAGAACTGTCAAGCAACTAGAATCCTGTATCAGACACATATGGGAGAACATTCCTCTCCCAAAACTTCAGTAACTGGTCTCCTCAGTTTCCAGATGTATACAGACAGAAGACATGATGCTACACAGTGGGAAACATGGCCATGTCCCAACTTTTATTAAATGTGTTTAAGCCATTACATTTATAATTACCTTATTTTTCCTTAATATGGTATCAATTCTCAGTTTAAACATTTAATGTTTTTTTCTTTTATTGTAAAAAAAAAATGGATTTAGGAGATTTGAAAAACATTGCATTTGTTTTTATTTATATTTTGTACAGCATCCCAACTTTTTTGGAAATTGGGTTGTAGATGGTCATGATCTAGTGTCTGCTAAATGCTATGAGTGTGGCATTGTGGCTCGGAGCCGTGAGCCAGAAAGATCTCGAATAAGTGATAATAGATGAGTACCAGGCATAAACAAACCAATAACATTACTAGATCAGGCAGGAACAAAGAAGATCACCAGAAAAAGATGGTTTAGTTGCATTGAAACAGACACAGAGTCTATAGGTAGCAATGTGTGATCAGTGATCTGGTAAGGGTGGAGGTGGGAGAGCTTTGGTGTCCTGGTCCTCAGATGGTCATTTATGTAGGTCACTCTGAAATGTTGATTGTAATGAAGTAGATCATTTCTGGCACCGACATGACAGTCTGCCATTTAGGAACCATGTTTTGAGATAAAGGCAGCGTGTAGACTCAATCACATTATACAGTGGAACCTCGGGTTGGGAGTTTCATTCATTCCCGTAATTTATTATTAACCTGAAAAGTTGAACAGAAACTTCGGTAATTCGTTCTGGACAACCAAAAATATTACTTTAAAAATAAAAATAAAGCCAATATTCACTAATATTATTTACTTTTAACGTTATATTAAAATCATACCATATAAAAACATATAAAAGAGGAAAACATTCTCTTTACTGGCTACTTTCCTTTGAGAAGACTCGCTGTGGGCATGAAGGAGACGAGGTTCGTAGAAGGGGGAGGAGGGAGAATCTTATTATATTATATTATTTATATATTATTATATATTATATTCTAGAATATTAATGAATAATAATGAAATAAAGACAGTGTTAACATGAACGCTGAGATAATTGTTGCATTAGAGGGAAAATGAGAGCTGTTTCATTAAGGCTGTGGGTATTGAAGGCCAGAGTAAAGTGCATTATGGGTAGTGTAGTGCGGGCTGGATGTTTTTTCTGTGGTCGGTTAATCCAAGTTTATCCACCTGGGAGTTATATTGTACTGTAACCCTGCGAATCCATCTTCAAAAAAAACAATGCATTGGCTAATGTTGTCCATCTCATCATTCCACGAGCATCAACTAACAAGTTGTTACGCTGAGTTAAAAGTTAAAGCGGATCAGTAACACAATGCTCTCGCTAGGTACACATGACGCTAACCGATGTGATTAGCTGCGAAAACAACCAACTTGCCTGCGATGTTTTGGTGCGCGACGTTCGTACGCCAAAATTTTCTCCGTAACCAGAGGCACATTTTTTGATGAACTGCGATTCGTAACCTAAATTATACAAACGATCCGTATGCAGTCGCGCTCGTAACCAGAGCTTCCACTGTATAGAGAATATTTTCACTACATTAAAGTCTCTGGTTTAGAAGTTCAGTAAAAAGGTTTATTATGCAAGTCGTTTCTCATTGATATAAATTGTATGTAGCTGCACAGGGTTTTAGAATTGTCTAGAGTTTCAGGGTTACCATAACAACAACTTCTAGTAGAGAAATTTCACTTCCAAACTTTAGATTTGAAATATGACACAGTTTAAAGCCACAGAGTTTACATACCGGTATTTGTGACATAAATGCTGGACTGCAGACAGAGACTCCATTTAACTTCTCAAACTGTCCTTTAATGTCATACTGCCCAGGGCCTGGAACACCCTAAACACACACACACACACACACACACACACACACACACACAGTGAGGTAGAACTGTCTTCTCATACAGGATTTGTTTTCTATGTGGTTGGTGTGGGAGATTATTTATCCTGATGTGACGGTAGTGTAAAATTAGTCTGAGCATCATTTTAGTCAGTGGTTCTGGATGAAGAGTTTCAGCAAATATTCTACTATAAAATGAATAAGTTCTGAACTCACATGATGGTGAAGAACTTGAGTTATTCTGTTCCTACAGCAGGAATATTCAGGTGTAGTGCTTTCTGGATCTCAGGAAGCACTACACACAGTTTTTACCTTTTTGATGATAATGTTCAACTGCCAGAGTCCTGTGTGTGTGTGTGTGTGTGTGTGTGTGTGTGTGTGTGTGTGTGTGTGTGTGTGTGTGTGTGTGTGTGTGTGTGTACCTTCTTGTTCTCCTGTAGTATAAGCAGTTCATGATAACGAGGAATCTGCAACTCAGACTGACTTTTTAGCTCTTGCTTCAAATTCACATTCTCATAGCACACAGAGTGATCGCTACAATCCACACACACACACACACACACACACACGCATTAAGTATAACGTGTGTGTATGAGTGTGTGTGTGTGTGTGTGTGAGTAAGTAAGTGTGAGTTTGTGTGTGTGTGTGTAAGCATCTCTTACTCCTCTGGATTGTAGTGTCCTGGTCCAGGTCCTTCCACCACCTTCATCTCTGTCCTTTTCCCAGTCATTTTTCCAAAGTGGATTCCTTTATACAGCGGTGCCACCTGAAACAAACAAAACTCCTGTGTTTCACACAAACACACTGACTCACACTCTCTCTCACACACACACACACACACACACACACACACACACACACACACACCTGGGTTGGATTATAGTAGGCAGGGCCAAGGCTCTGGTCAGTTCTGGGAGGTTTCTGCCTGCACAGTTCTCCCTTGCTCGTTCTCCTCGTAGCCAAACGCCTGACTGGGAGACGGGATGGAGGGAGCAGAGTGGAACAACATCCTCACACACTGCTCATACACACACACACACACGGCTAGGGTTAGTCAGAGATGTATAAAGTACTAGAGACTCAGACTTGAGTACATTAGTTGCCGTGTTAGCTGCAGTGCACTAGTACATTAGTTGCAGTGTTAGTGTCAGTGCACTAGTACATTAGTTGCAGTGTTAGTGTCAGTGCACTAGTACATTAGTTGCAGTGTTAGTGTCAGTGCACTAGTACATTAGTTGCAGTGTTAGTGTCAGTGCACTAGTACATTAGTTGCAGTGTTAGTGTCAGTGCACTAGTACATTAGTTGCCGTGTTAGTGTCAGTGCACTAGTACATTAGTTGCAGTGTTAGTGTCAGTGCACTAGTACATTAGTTGCAGTGTTAGTGTCAGTGCACTAGTACATTAGTTGCAGTGTTAGTGTCAGTGCACTAGTACATTAGTTGCAGTGTTAGTGTCATGTAATTAGTTGTTAGTGTCAGTGCACTAGTACATTAGTTGCAGTGTTAGTGTCAGTGCACTAGTACATTAGTTGCAGTGTTAGTGTCAGTGCACTAGTACATTAGTTGCAGTGTTAGTGTCAGTGCACTAGTACATTAGTTGCAGTGTTAGTGTCAGTGCACTAGTACATTAGTTGCAGTGTTAGTGTCAGTGCACTAGTACATTAGTTGCAGTGTAAGTGTCAGTGCACTAGTACATTAGTTGCAGTGTTAGTGTCAGTGCACTAGTACATTAGTTGCAGTGTAAGTGTCAGTGCACTAGTACATTAGTTGCCGTGTTAGCTGCAGTGCACTAGTACATTAGTTGCAGTGTTAGTGTCAGTACACTAGTACATTAGTTGCCGTGTTAGCTGCAGTGCACTAGTACATTAGTTGCAGTGTTAGTGTCAGTGCACTAGTACATTAGTTGCAGTGTTAGTGTCAGTGCACTAGTACATTAGTTGCAGTGTAGTGTCAGTGCACTAGTACATTAGTTGCTGTTTCAGTGACTAGTATTAGTTGCAGTGTAGTGCATAGTACATTAGTTGCCGTGTTAGCTGCAGTGCACTAGTACATTAGTTGCAGTGTAGTGTCAGTGCACTAGTACATTAGTTGCGTGTTAGCTGCAGTGCACTAGTACTACATTAGTTGCAGTGTTAGTGTCAGTGCACTAGTACATTAGTTGCAGTGTTAGCTGCAGTGCACTAGTACATTAGTTGCAGTGTTAGTGTCAGTGCACTAGTACATTAGTTGCAGTGTTAGTTGCAGTGCACTAGTTCATTAGTTGCAGTGTTGCTGCAGTGCACTAGTTCATTAGTCGCAGTGTTAGCTGCAGTGCACTAGTACATTAGTTGCCGTGTTAGCTGCAGTGCACTAGTACATTAGTTGCAGTGTTAGTGTCAGTGCACTAGTACATTAGTTGCAGTGTTAGTTGCAGTGCACTAGTTCATTAGTTGCAGTGTTAGCTGCAGTGCACTAGTACATTAGTTGCAGTGTTAGTGTCAGTGCACTAATACATTAGTTGCAGTGTTAGTTGCAGTGCACTAGTTCATTAGTTGCAGTGTTGCTGCAGTGCACTAGTTCATTAGTTGCAGTGTTAGCTGCAGTGCACTAGTACATTAGTTGCAGTGTTAGTTGCAGTGCACTAGTTCATTAGTTGCAGTGTTAGCTGCAGTTCACTAGTACATTAGTTGCAGTGTTAGTGTCAGTGCACTAATACATTAGTTGCAGTGTTAGTGTCAGTGCACTAGTACATTAGTTGCAGTGTTAGTTGCAGTGCACTAGTACATTAGTTGCAGTGTTAGTGTCAGTGCACTAATACATTAGTTGCAGTGTTAGTGTCAGTGCACTAGTACATTAGTTGCAGTGTTAGTTGCAGTGCACTAGTTCATTAGTTGCAGTGTTAGCTGCAGTGCACTAGTACATTAGTTGCAGTGTTAGTGTCAGTGCACTAATACATTAGTTGCAGTGTTAGTTGCAGTGCACTAGTTCATTAGTTGCAGTGTTGCTGCAGTGCACTAGTTCATTAGTCGCAGTGTTAGCTGCAGTGCACTAGTTCATTAGTTACAGTGTTAGCTGCAGTGCACTAGTACATTAGTTGCAGTGTTAGTTGCAGTGCACTATGCTACACGCTATTGTACACAAGCTAACGTTCACTAGATAAGTGATATTTTAATCACTAATATAACAGATTCATGGAAAATTACATTCAGTAACTACATTAAAGAGAATCGCTTTATTTAAAGTGAATAAAATCCCCTACTTAATGGAGTTGAACATTAATTGAGCCGCAGCCGCACACCTGACTCGTGTGTGTGTAGAGAAGGTGAGATGAACTGCACACCTGACTCGTGTGTGTGTAGAGAAGGTGAGATGAACCGCACACCTGACTCGTATGTGTAGAGAAGGTGAGATGAACCGCACACCTGACTCGTATGTGTAGAGAAGGTGAGATGAACCGCACACCTGACTCGTATGTGTAGAGAAGGTGAGATGAACCGCACGACTCGTATGTGTAGAGAAGGTGAGATGAACCGCACTCCTGACTCGTGTGTGTGTAGAGAAGGTGAGATGAACCGCACACCTGATTCGTGTGTGTGTAGAGTAGGTGAGATGAACCGCACACCTGACTCGTATGTGTAGAGAAGGTGCGATGAACCGCACACCTGACTCGTGTGTGTAGAGAAGGTGAGATCAACCGCACACCTGACCCGTGTGTGTAGAGAAGGTGAGATGAACACACACCTGACTCGTGTGTGTAGAGAAGGTGAGATGAACCGCACACCTGACTCGTGTGTGTATAGAGTAGGTGAGATGAACCGCACACCTGACTCGTGTGTGTGGAGAAGGTGAGATGAACCGCACACCTGACTCGTGTGTGTAGAGAGTAGGTGAGATGAACCGCACACCTGACTCGTGTGTGTGGAGAAGGTGAGATGAACCGCACACCTGACTCGTGTGTGTGTAGAGAAGGTAAGATGAACCGCACACCTGACTCGTGTGTGTGGAAGGTGAGATGAACCGCACACCTGACTCGTGTGTGTGTGTAGAAGGTGAGATGAACCGCACACCTGACTCGTGTGTGTGTGTAGAAGGTGAGATGAACCGCACACCTGACTCGTGTGTGTGTGTGTGTGTAGAGAAGGTGAGATGAACTGGGAAAGCAGGCAGTGGGTCAGACCACTGTGATGAAGGGGGGACTGTTTACGAATGCATTTTTGCGGGTTTTTTTCTACTTACACAATTATTTTAGGTATACATACATATATTTTTCATATAATAGAGAATACATAGTGTTAGGGTTTTTTTTGGGGGGGACAACCCTCGGATGGGGGGGACATGTCCCCTCAGCTCCCCCGGGATTTACGCTCATGGTTCAATGAATGAAGCCCGGAGTTTTAGAGAAAGCGGAGGCAATGACAGCCGCCAAAGGGGGCGTGGCAGGTGGATTCCTGACAATGATGTGGGTTTGGAATGATTCGTAACATTTTTATAATTCTAACGAGTAACGATGCAGAACATAAACAATCTATCGGAGTAAAAGTATTAAACTCATGGAATATATGTAGTGAAGTGAAAGTGGAAGTAGGAGAATAAAACAATCCTCCAGTAGAGTACAGATACTGCCTTTTAGTACTTAAGTACAGTAGTGAAGCAGTTCTACTTCCTTACTATACATCTCTGGGGTTAGTGTACACAAGGAACCATGCAACGACTATAACCCACAGTGAGCTGCACCTTAATGCCCTTGTCTGGGATGGTGGGTGGATAAAGTTTCCTCCCCAAAGGCTGGATGATGTTATAGGTTCCTGGACCTGGAACATTTGAACTTGCATCCTCAAAACGCCTGGAGCGGTTCTGCAGAGAATTTCCACCAGGTAATGGAGCCTGCAGAACCGGTGACATACAAGAGATCAGAACTTTCCAAGCTAACAGCAGAAATAATGTGTGGACAGTGTGGGTTTGTCAACACGAGGTGTGGAGCTACTGTGTGGAGTGTTAGGGAGTGAGTGGAGCCACAGTGAGGCTGGTGTAAGGGAGTGGGTGGGGCTACTGTGTGGCTGGTGTTAGGGAGAGGGTGGAGCTACTGTGTGGGGCTTTATGGAGTGGGTGGAGCTAAAGTGTGGCTGGTGTTAGGGAGTGGGTGGAGCTACTGTGTGGGTGTTAGGGAGTGGGTGGAGCTACTGTGTGGGGTGTTAGGGAGTGAGAGGAGCTACTGTGTGGGGTGTTAGGGAGTGAGTGGAGATACTGTGTGGGGTGTTAGGGAGTGAGTGGAGCTACAGTGTGGCTGGTGTTAGAGAGTGAGTGGGGCTACTGTGTGGGGTGTTAGGGAGTGGGTGGAGCTACTGTGTGGGGTGTTAGGGAGTGAGTGGAGCTGCAGTGTGGCTGGTGTTAGGGAGTGGGTGGAGCTAATGTGTGGCTGGTGTTAGGGAGTGGGTGGAGCTAATGTGTGGCTACTGTGTGGCTGGTGTTAGGGAGTGGGTGGAGCTACTGTGTGGCTGGTGTTAGGGAGTGGGTGGAGCTACTGTGTGGGGTGTTAGGGGGAGGGTGGAACTACTGTATGGTTGATGTTAGACAGTGGGTGGAGCTACTGTGTGGCTGGTGTTAGGGAGTGGGTGGAGCTGCAGTGTGGCTGGTGTTAGAGAGTGGGTGGAGCTGCAGTGTGGCTGGTGTTAGACAGTGGGTGGAGCTACTGTGTGGCTGGTGTTAGGGAGTGGGTGGAGCTACTGTGTGGGGTGTTAGGGAGTGAGTGGAGATACTGTGTGTTTGGTGTAAGGGAGTGGGTGGAGCTACTTTGTGGGGTGTTAGGGAGTGAGTGGAGATACTGTGTGGTTGGTGTTAGAGAGTGGGTGGTGCTACTGTGTGGCTGGTGTTAGGGAGTGGGTGGAGCTACTGTGTGGGGTGTTAGAGAGTGGGTGGTGCTACTGTGTGGGGTGTTAGGGAGTGAGTGGAGATACTGTGTGGGGTGTTAGGGAGTGGGTGCAGCTACTATGTGGGGTGTTAGGGAGTGGGTGCAGCTACTATGTGGGGTGTTAGGGAGAGGGTGGAACTACTGTGTGGTTGGTGTAAGGGAGTGGGTGGAGCTGCAGTGTGGCTGGTGTTAGGGAGTGGGTGGAGCTACTGTGTGGTTGGTGTTAGAAAGTGGGTGGAGCTACTGTGTGGCTGGTGTTAGGGAGAGGGTGGAGCTACTGTGTGAGGTGTTAGGGAGTGAGTGGAGATACTGTGTGGTTGGTGTAAGGGAGTGGGTGGAGCTACTGTGTGGCTGGTGTTAGGGAGTGGGTGGAGATACTGTGTGGGGTGTTAGGGAGTGGGTGGAGCTACTGTGTGGCTGGCGTTAGTGAGTGGGTGGAGCTGCAGTGTGGTTGGTGTGAGAGTGGGTGGAGATACTGTGTGGTTGGTGTAAGGGAGTGGGTGGAGCTACTATGTGGGGTTTTAGGGAGTGGGTGCAGCTACTATGTGGGGTGTTAGGGAGAGGGTGGAACTACTGTGTGGTTGGTGTAAGGGAGTGGGTGGAGCTGCAGTGTGGCTGGTGTTAGGGAGTGGGTGGAGCTACTGTGTGGCTGGTGTTAGAAAGTGGGTGGAGCTACTGTGTGGCTGGTGTTAGGGAGAGGGTGGAGATACTGTGTGGTTGGTGTAAGGGAGTGGGTGGAGATACTGTGTGGTTGGTGTAAGGGAGTGGGTGGAGCTACTGTGTGGCTGGTGTTAGGGAGTGAGTGGAGATACTGTGTGGGGTGTTAGGGAGTGGGTGGAGCTACTGTGTGGCTGGCGTTAATGAGTGGGTGGAGCTGCAGTGTGGTTGGTGTGAGAGTGGGTGGAGATACTGTGTGGTTGGTGTAAGGGAGTGGGTGGAGCTACTATGTGGGGGTTTTAGGGAGTGGGTGGAGCTACTGTGTGGGATGTTAGGGAGTAAGTGGAGATACTGTGTGTTTGGTGTAAGGGAGTGGGTGGAGCTACTGTGTGGGATGTTAGGGAGTGAGTGGAGATACGGTGTGTTTGGTGTAAGGGAGTGGGTGGAGCTACTGTGTGGGATGTTAGGGAGTGAGTGGAGATACTGTGTGTTTGGTGTTAGGGAGTGGGTGGAGCTACTGTGTGGGATGTTAGGGAGTGAGTGGAGATACTGTGTGTTTGGTGTTAGGGAGTGGGTGGAGATACTGTGTGTTTGGTGTTAGGGAGTGGGTGGAGATACTGTGTGTTTGGTGTTAGGGAGTGGGTGGAGCTACTGTGTGGGATGTTAGGGAGTGAGTGGAGATACTGTGTGTTTGGTGTTAGGGAGTGGGTGGAGATACTGTGTGTTTGGTGTTAGGGAGTGGGTGGAGCTACTGTGTGGGATGTTAGGGAGTGAGTGGAGATACTGTGTGTTTGGTGTTAGGGAGTGGGTGGAGATACTGTGTGTTTGGTGTTAGGGAGTGGGTGGAGCTACTGTGTGGGATGTTAGGGAGTGAGTGGAGATACTGTGTGTTTGGTGTTAGGGAGTGGGTGGAGATACTGTGTGTTTGGTGTAAGGGAGTGGGTGGAGCTACCGTACAAGTGGGATTACAGTTCCAGAGATGCTACAGACGAGAGCAGAACTACATAAGATGCAGTACCCAGGTAAGGTCTTCATCATAGTGAGCTGGTCCAGGAGAACACTTTTCACTTTCCAACCTGTCAAACACTGAGGGCCTGGAGGAGAGAGAGAGGAACGGAGCAAAGGACTCTACAAGACAGAGAGTCAGAGAAGAGGTCAGAGGGTGAAGAAAAACCAGGGGGGGAGACCATTAGGAGAAAAGCAGAAGAATTACAGGAGAAGTGAATGGATATGGATAAATGTATAGAAACGAACGTATACAATCAAAATGTAGAATTGTTATTTATTCATTTCTTTACAGCACTTTACAAATAACACTGAACTGAGAAGATCAGGAGCAGGAGAAGAGCAAAAGGACACGAAA
>JBCEWE010000738.1:75000-77082 GCA_039877035.1 Silurus lanzhouensis
GAGTGTGTGGATGAAGGTGAGATGGTGAGATGGAGTGTGTGGATGAAGGTGAGATGGAGTGTTTGGATGAGGGTGAGATGGAGTGTGTGGATGAAGGTGAGATGGAGTGTGAGGATGAAGGTGAGATGGTGAGATGGAGTGTGAGGATGAAGGTGAGATGGTGAGATGGAGTGTGTGGATGAAGGTGAGATGGAGTGTGTGGAAGAAGTTGAGATGGAGTGGGTAGATGAAGGTGAGATGGAGTGTGTGGATGAAGGTGAGATGGAGTGTGAGGATGAAGGTGAGATGGAGTGTGAGGATGAAGGTGAGATGGAGTGTGAGGATGAAGGTGAGATGGAGTGTGAGGATGAAGGTGAGATAGAGTGTGTGGATGAAGGTGAGATGGAGTGTGTGGATAAGGGTGAGATGGTGTGTATGGATGAAGGTGAGATGGTGTGTATGGATGAAGGTGAGATGGTGAGATAGAGTGTGTGGATGAAGGTGAGATGGTGAGATGGAGTGTCTGGATGAAGGTGAGATGGAGTGTGTGGATGAAGGTGAGATGGAGTGTGTGGATGAAGGTGAGATGGTGAGATGGAGTGTGTGGATGAAGGTGAGATGGTGAGATGGAGTGTGTGGATGAAGGTGAGATGGAGTGTGTGGATGAAGGTGAGATGGAGTGTGTGGATGAAGGTGAGATGGTGAGATGGAGTGTGAGGATGAGGGTTAGATGGTGAGATGGAGAGTGTGGGTGAAGGTGAGATGGTGAATGGAGTGTGAGGATGAGGGTGAGATGGAGAGTGTGGATGAAGCTGAGATGGTGAGATGGAGAGTGTGGGTGAAGGTGAGATGGTGAGATGGAGTGTGTGGATGAAGGTGAGATGGAGTGTATGGATGAGGGTGAGATGGTGGGATGGAGTGTGTGGATGAAGGTGAGATGATGAGATAGAGTGTGTGGATGAAGGTGAGATGGAGTGTGTGGATGAAGGTGAGATGAAGTGTGTGGATGAAGGTGAGATGGAGTGTGAGGATGAAGGTGAGATGGTGAGATGGAGTGTGAGGATGAAGGTGAGATGGTGAGATGGAGTGTGTGGATGAAGGTGAGATGAGTGTGTGGAAGAAGTTGAGATGGAGTGTGTAGATGAAGGTGAGATGGAGTGTGTGGATGAAGGTGAGATGGAGTGTGTGGATGAGGGTGAGATGGAGTGTGAGGATAAAGGTGAGATGGAGTGTGAGGATGAAGGTGAGATGGAGTGTGTGGATGAAGGTGAGATGGAGTGTGTGGATAAGGGTGAGATGGTGTGTATGGATGAAGGTGAGATGGTGAGATGGAGTGTGTGGATGAAGGTGAGATGGTGAGATGGAGTGTCTGGATGAAGGTGAGATGGAGTGTGTGGATGAAGGTGAGATGGAGTGTGTGGATGAAGGTGAGATGGAGTGTGTGGATGAAGGTGAGATGGTGAGATGGAGTGTGCGGATGAAGGTGAGATGGAGTGTGTGGATGAAGGTGAGATGGAGTGTGTGGATGAAGGTGAGATGGAGTGTGTGGATGAAGGTGAGATGGTGAGATGGAGTGTGGGTGAGGGAGATGGTGAGATGGAGAGTGGTGGAAGGTGAGAGGTGTGGAGTGTGAGATGAGGGTGAATGATGAGTGTGGATGAAGGTGAGATGGTGGATGAGTGTGGGTGAAGGTGAGATGGTGAGATGGGAGTGTGTGGATGGTGAGGGTGAGATGGAGTGTGTGGATGAAGGTAGATGGGAGATGGGATGAGGTGAGATTGGGATGAGAGTGTGGGTGAAGGTGAGATGGTGAGATGGAGTGTGTGGATGAAGGTGAGATGGTGAGATGGAGTGTGTGGAATGAAGGTGAGATGGAGTGTATGGATGAGGGTGAGATGGGGTGGAGTGTGGATGAAGGTGAGTGGTGAGGATGGAGTGTGTGGGATGGAGGTGAGATGGTGAGATGGAGTGTGTGGATGGAAGTGAGATGGAGGTGATGGATGAGGTGGAGATGGAGTGTGTGGATGAGAGGTGTGTGGATGAATGAGATAGAGATGTGTGAGATGAGAGTGTGTGGATGAAGGTGAGATGGAGTGTAGGATG
>JBCEWE010000740.1:0-77061 GCA_039877035.1 Silurus lanzhouensis
GCAACATCTATGCAAGTCAGAACGCGTCTCTGTTTCTCTCATTTCCGAGTTTTGCTTGTGAGTAAAGAGGCATAAACATGGAGCTCTTCAGAAGGTTGAGAGAGTTTTTTCAAACCAGAAGAAAGAAGAAATCTAAACAGATTGCTGAAATGAAGGAGAAGCTGGAACACATTGAAGAAAGTAGAGAAAGACTTGGATGCATTTAAAAATCTAATGATAGAGAAGATAACAGAAGAGAAAGAAGAGAAGCCATCCTGCTACAGACGGTGCAAAAACTGGAGGCTACTTTGGCTTCTGAGCGAAACTGAGAGAAGCCAGAGCTGGGCGAGGAAACAAAACAACTGGAGGAACGTGTTGCTCAGCTTGAGGTCACATTAAGAAAAAAAAGGAAAGAAGGCAAAACTAGACATGAAGACGAGTAATAACTTACAGCTCCAGACCACCAGGGCGCTCCAGGATTCCTGAATCACTCTGAGGAAAAGAAGTGTGCAGATCATGAGAGCGATCATTTGAGGAGAGACAGAGAGCGACTGGAGAAACGTCTTGCTCAGCTGGTGACCACTTTAAATTTTGAACAAAATAAATTTGAAAAGGAAAAAGAGATGATTGAACTAGACATGGAGGAGATGACCACCATACACTTTCAAACCATCAGAGAGCTACAGGATTCCCTGAATTATTGTGAGGAAGAGAAAAATTATTTAATGAGAGACAGAGAACGACTGGAGGAACTGTTGCTCAGCTGGAGGCCACTTTGGAATTTAAGCAAAAAAGAAAAAAAAAGAAGACCAATTTAGACACAGAGGAGATGATCAGCTACAGCTCCAAACCACCAGGATCTCCAGAATTCCCTGATTTACTGTGAGGAAGAGAAGAAGACTGCAAAGGATGAGAGAGATTATTTGATGACAAACAGAGAGCGACTCGAGAATATGTTGCTCTGCTGGAGGAAACTTTAAAATTTAAGAAAAAGAAATAGAAGGAAAAAACTAAAGGTTAAACGACAGGTCACTTTATACACAAATTCTTCAATAATTTATGAGAAACAGAAAATGCAGCAGTAGAGAGCAAAAAATCTTCTAATCTCTGGGCAGGTTTAGATTCAGCATGTGAGCACATGTTATACTTATAATAAAGTACAAAAAAATCTATGTTATTGTAATATTAAATCAAAATTACATGTTTAAATATTGTGTGGTTTTGTTTTTATTATTAAAATGTTGGACTTCATTTAAATTTAACTAAGAATTTAAATCCACATGATAAAATGTTGGAAGAATTGACAAAGTAAATGATAATAAAATAAAGGTTAAAAAGTAAAACTAAATAAAATTCTATTTATTTATTTCAATAACTCCATTCAGTTTGATCAATTCAGTTAAAAAGATTTGGTTCAGTAAATGTAATTCCTTTGAATCAGTTCAAAAGAGTTTATTAATTAAATAATAAAGTCCAGAAGAGTCGGTTCACTGGTTTCCACTATTTCCACTATCATATGACACTCAGTCACATGACGCTAATTAAACAGTTCCTCGTCATCATTATCACACAATATGAACAGTTCAGACTCATAAACACGTTACTGATCAACCAACACACATCTTTACCTTTTAATACCACAAAACTCACCAGAATCCCATTGTTCAAGATCTGAGTTTGCATTTTCTCTCACACAATGACATCAGCACACATCTAATTCCATATACAACCATTTTTACACATTACAAACTGTGTACTCACCAAATCAAACACGTAGGTATGTATTTTATCCTCTTTTACTTTATATTCTTGCTCTGAATTATGCTGCTGCTCATCTATTCCATACATCATACATTCTTATAGGGAAACCAAGGACCAATTAACATCTGTTTACAGGCTGCATTTGGTCCTGAGAACAGATTTTGGATCCCCCTGAGATAACTAGAGTGCTCATGGAGAAGTTATTTCCAAATCTCCCAAAACACACTGAATTTGAAGATTTAATTCTATTTTTTTAGGTCTTCTACAGCTTACCAGTAAGTGTGCCATTACTGCCACCTAGCGGATAATTGACAAATAAATTCTCCAATATTGTATTGTATTGTAATGTAATGTAATGTATTGTGTTGTATTGTATTGTATTGTATTGTATTGTATTGTATTGTATGTTTAAAGAAAAACTGAAACAAATAGAAGACAGAAAAAGAGGAAATAAAAAATGACTGTAAATTGGTTTCCATAGAACATGTAAAAATTTGAAGCAGAAGTCAGAACAAGAAAAACACATGTAGAGACGGGACAGAACTCACTCTTTCTAGTGTGTTGAAATAAATACAGACCTGGATGGTTGCCTAACAAGGAGAGGGCGAGACCCCCAGTACATCAGGCACAGGTCAACAGACATTCAGTATTCAGATTTAACAGCATTTGCAAACTTCTTTTCTTTCTTGCAGTGAAGAATCACTTACACCCTGTTTACTCTCTAATCAGACTGATGGCATAAATGAGGTTGGAATGAACACAGAAGTGAAGTCAAAGTAGATGTTCAGCTCTGCATAGATCACTTTCTAAATGTGTAAGAGATCAGTGGAAAGATTTTGGGCCCTGGATAAAAAAAATGTAAGGAAACAACACGCTGGAAACCGAAACTCAGACCCCACTGTAATGTAGAACACAGACACACTGTATGACATTAAATCAGTTCACATTTATTAACAACATCCCGACTTCCCAAGCCATGGCATAATGACACCAGACTCTTTCTCCAAATAATTATAGAGGATCCTCACATACACAAAGCTTCTGTGTCTAAACTGCAATTTCCCCTACATGCACTGTGTTTTCTTCATGTAAACAATGAGTCACGCCTCAAAAAATGTTAAAAATCACTGCCTTATGGGTAATAAAGACCAATAATCAGGATCTCAGGTCTACATTCCTTACTATTGAAGTAAACAGGACCAATACAGAACAGTTCATCAGACAGGAAGTCATTTATAGTTACTCAAGTACAGTAACAAAGTACATTTACTCAAACAACCCCCCGGCTCCACCCTCCATTCACCTCCATTCACAGTAATAAACTGGGCTTTTTAGTGACTACTGTTACCCACACACACACACACACACACACACACACACACACACACACACACACACACACACGTGCTCAGCTCTGCTCGGTGTCTTTCTCCTTTTCTCCTCATCACCAGTCACTAAAACAGAGCACACTGATTAGTCCCTGTCGAGAAAAATATTTTAATCAACCATATCTAGCATGTGTTATAATCAAACTAATATTAATCAAACCAAATTACTAATTAAATAGAACTTATTAGAGACAAAAGAAGTAATCTGACAAAACCTATTTAATCTATATGTTAATCAAAACTTTATTTACATTAAGTATAAAATAATAAGGTATTTACATGTGTGAGTAGGATAGAATCTGACTGAATGTTATGAGTGTATGGAATAGACAAAGAAGGACAGGAAACAAACTTGAGGAAATTTAAGCATCTTTATTGAAATAACAGGGCGTGCGGGGTTCTGCAGCTGCAGGAGACATGAAGGAGTAGCTTGGCCCAGGACGGTGAGGGCACAGGAACACGTTGGTTTGGTGGAACGGGAGACGTAGGGGAATAATCAGTGGGAGACCAGTGTGAAGGATAGGGAGAAAACTGTGTGTTGTGTCAGGTAAGCAGGAACATTCGCGACAATTGTTGAGGTCAGGAGAAGTCTGTGAGCTCCCATCACGCGTAGAAACGCTCCGCAAAATGCGAGGAGGCACGAAGGCATTAACTGGGATGCTTGGGCTGGAGAGCTGTTCAAGGAAATGAGTAAGCTCAGCAGCAAGCGAGGAGAGCTGAAACTGGCGAAATTGTCTGAGAAGAATACCCATCGGAGATGCTCTAGGAGGCAGGCGTGGTGGAGCTGAGCAAAAGAGACCAACAGAGATAAAATGTTAAAACAGGAACATCACAGTGACGGCTGGGCATAGGCAAAGGATAACACTCAAGAAAAGATTCTATACACTATGTAACAATCAGTTCAGAATGCACAATTAAAATATAACCTAGGCGCTTACAACTATTAATTAAAAGTATTATAATAAAGCACAGTATACAAGCAAATCTAATACAATGATATAACTCAATTAAATGAAAGTAGAAATAGCAAAACAGCATTATAAAAAGAATAAAGCATAACACTTACCCATTGCAGATGCAGGAAGAAAAAATAGGCCGCAAAAAGGTTGTTCACACTTGAGAGACTGAAGAACGTATGGTTGAATCCAGAGAAAAATAAGGGCTTTATACTCACTCATATTTTTTATATATAAAATTATGGGCCGTAAATGAGGGGAAATGGAAAAACAGGAACTCCAAATATGGTGTTGTTTGGAGGAATGAACGCCAAGGCCAAAGATAAGGGGAATTGACAAGGAAAGGCAAGATCCGAGACATAAGGGGAATTATTCAAGGTCAAAGAATTAGAAAAAAAATAGAAAGACACGATGTCTACAGGGTATAAATACGAGCGTAAAACAACAGTCAGTGTAATTCTTCACTTTGGCGTGCTCTATCATTTTCAATGTGCTGTTCATTTTGATGTGAAGTACCCACCTTCTATTGAGCTCATTGGAACATGCATGGAATAAAAAAGTTTTGCTTTCACTCATTCAGGACTGAGGATCCTTCATTGGAGGTTTGTGTCTATTATATTTGTGTTTTTTCTAGAATTGGCTGGGCATTATTGGGAATCCTCTGAGCAAAGAATTCCACCCTCGATATGTCGCCTCAGAGACGGGCTCTGAGTTCCGACATCCCATCAGCCACAGATCTGCTTCTCACCGCTCGTTTCCCCCCGGCTCCACCCTCCATTCACCAACCGCCGCTCGTGCACGCACCCGCTGCTCCATCCAGCAGTAGTGTTCAGATGTTGTGAAGTGAATCCAGTGTTAACCCTGTCAGAATAACTGCTGAAAGATCATCCACTTTCTTGTGCCAATCCATGCGATTAATTATAAAGTACAGATGTTTAAGTGAATCAGGTTCTGCCCCACATTAACTGTCAGCTATATTGCTTTCAGAGCTCAAAATGAACAAAGCACTAAAGCTGCAAGAAAATACCTCAACTTCAGTTTCTGTCAAATTCCTTTTCTTTAAGGACATCAAACATCACTGACTTTACTAAAGTGGATTTCAAGAAAAAAAATGCCATCATTGAATGCTCTCTGTGATGAAGAGACATTAGACATGATTGAAATTCAAAATCTTTATTTATTTAATAGTGTTTATTGTGTCTCGCTGTAGTAAAAATGTTCAGACTCTCTGTTTCTCTTGTCGTCTTCTTTTTTTTCTATTTCTCCTTTTCTTTTGAATGTTTTCTTGTCTCAGCTGAGCAACAATTTCCTCCCATTGCTCTCGGACTCTCATATAATGATCTGTTTTATTCTCTGAAGTCTTCTTTTCTTCCTCACAGAGATTCTGGGTATCCTGGAGCCCCCTGTCGGTCTGAAGCTGTAAGTTGTTCCTCTCCTCTATGTCAAGTTTAGTTTTCTCTCTTTCATCCTCTTGTTTTTCTTTAAAGTCCAACGTGGGCTCAAACTGAGCAACACCTTCCTCCAGTCGCTTTTTCTTTCTGATCAAATGATCTCTCTTCTGCTCTGCACTATTTTTTACTTTCTCACAGTGATTCTTAGTATCCTGGAGCTCCATGGTGGTCTGTTTCAAAGTGACCTCAAGCTGAGCAACATGTTCCTCCAGTCGTTTTTGTTCTCTCTTCCAGCTCTCTCTCTCACCTTCTACAGTTTTCTCCAGTTCCTCATGGATTTCCAGGGAAGACTGGAGCTCCATGGTGGTCTGATCCAAAGTGACCTCAAGCTGAGCAACACGTTCCTCCAGTTGTTTTTGTTCTCTCGTCCAGCTCTGGCTTCTCTCAGTTATGTCCTGTTCCTGCTGCTTTCGCTCAGAAGCCAAAGTAGCCTCCAGCTTTTGCACCGTCTGTAGCAGAATGGCTTTCTCTTCTTTCTCTTTTGTTATCTTTTCTATCATTAGAAGAGAAAATGCATCCAAGTCTTTCTCTACTTTCTCCATGTGTTCCAGCTTCTCCTTCATTTCAGCAATCTGCTTAGTTTTCTTTGTTCTTCTGGTTTGAAAAAACTCTCTCAACCTTCTGAAGAGCTCCATGTTTATGCCTCTTTACTCACAAGCAAAAACCTCGGAAATGAGAGAAACAGAAACAGAGTTCCCAATTATAGACGTTGCCTTACTGTGACGTCACAGGGAGATGCCCCGCCCTCCGTCTGTGACGTAACCCGGTCTCTCGTAACCGGACAATATGCGCATGCGCACATTACAGAGGTAAAGAGCAGATACAATATCATGTCTTTACAGATTTTCTGTTGTTCCTGAGAGAAGAGCGATATTACAGTCATAAATAAGATAAAAACGGCTGTAAACTGTGTATAAAGCGAGTGAATCCGAGTTGAGAACCGGAAGTTGACCGGAGTGACTCTATGAATGTTGCAGAATCATAAATGACCAGTAGGTGGCAGTGTGATGTGTATTAGAGCTCACTGTCACAGCAGGTAATTAGAAGTAGTGGAGCTCTAATGACGTCATTAATAGCGAGGACAAGACACACAGCAGTTTGGGATTCTTTTATTGACTTTATTGATTAATTGATTTGGAGTATGATTGTGTTTCTGATCAAAGTAAGTTCATGTGTATGGAGTAAAAACAACCTGTACATTTCTCACTTCCAGACAGTATTATGAGATGTTCATCTGCTGGAAGTTCATGTTTAATGCTGCATGTTTTATAGGATTTATGAGCTGGAATAAATGTCCAAAAACCTCAATTCAACTCTGAGTGATTTTTGTAGTTTGGTAGACTAAAATTAAATACAATAAAAAGGTATTAACTGAAACTAATCTGAAATAAAACTTCAAAATATAAAGAATCAAAATAAAAACTATCAGTACATTTAAAATTTAACAGCTTAAATATTTTAATTTTAATCAACTTCAAATACACATTTATAAATATTAAGGCTTTTACTGTGTAATAGATTAAAAACTAAACCGACACTAAAATTAAATACCAACAAAAGTAATAATTTACTGCAATGAAATTGTAAACATCAAAATACAACAAAAATAAATAAAAATGACTATCAATATGTTTAAAACTAGAATAAATCTGGTTCAGACAGTTAAATACAGTGCAGTATTACAGCCTTATTTCATGTTCATTTTATAAAAGCAGTTTGTGATTATAACTACCTGCACGATCCATGTGGAACAAAGTGCAAAATTATTGTGCATATAATAATAATAAATATTGTGAATGTAAACAAACATTTAGCATTAGTTTGAAAAAAATGTGTGTGTGTGTGTGTGTGTGTGTGTGTGTGTGTGTGTGTGTGTGTGTGTGTGTGTGTATCAGGTCAGTCTCTGAGCATAAGCACTGAATCACTTGGAATTTACTCGGTCAATAATAAAAACTCTTTGCTATAGTTGTGAGGTGACTGATACACAAAGCCATGGAGCAGTTGGACACTGGGGAGACAATCAGATGAATGAAAGTAGAAAATGTGATAAAACCCTAAAGTTTATTGTGAGATTTGAGTCGTGATCGTTCAGATGCACAGTGTAGCAGCAATGACACAAACTTTACTTCACAACAAGAGCAAAAATACATGAATGAAAAAATGAATGAACTTAAAATTCAACAAATGGAAAAAAAAAATCCACTGTTATTTAAACTTTGGAGAAAAAATCTTATATTCTGTTATTCAGTTCTCTCATACTGACCACTGGATGTTCTACACGGCACCTCATGGTAAAGACTCTCTGATGACAGGAGACTCCACCATGATGCCGAGGCGATAAGAAGATCAGTAACATCCTGACACTGAGTTACAGTACAGTGGTCAGGGTCATACAGAGGTTTTCCAAGACGTGTTCCACTCAGAACAGACCTCACAAGGGTCCATCAAAGAAGTCGAATCCTCGTGCTGTGCGTCAGGTGCAGAAGCTGCTTCAGAAAACAGACACACGAGTGCTGCAGCATCGCTTTAATCACTTCTTATTTCAAGAAATCTTACCAAGTGTAATTATTTTACTGCACTGGCAAATCATTTGACTTGTTTCTAGTCTGTAGAGTTTCTTTTTAAATCATGCTTTTATTTCTTTATTTCGACGGATATTTTTTGCAGTGGACGCGTCATAATGTGTGCTGTGTGTTTTTATCCCTGACCACCGAGCACCATAGAGTGAATAAAAATCTATTAATATTCTTCATTCATACAATTCGTACCAAATGATTCATACAAATCAACACAATTCATTTTAGAATTGTATTAATAGTGTAAAGAGTAAAGTTTGAAGTCATCGAGGATGTAACACGACTTTAAAAAAGAGCTGGAATAAATAGAGTGAGAACAGCAGCCGCTGCACAGACTCCAGATCACACACTCTCATACAGTATTTAAAAAGCACTTGTATTCTTCTCAACCGAGAACAGAAAGCTGAGGGTACATTGGGAACAAGTTTCCCAAAACTGTATAGTTGCAATCTGGAAAACATATTGCTGAATCATGATTTCTGCTCATTTATGCTGTGCAGATGATTGTGTGGATCCATAGGGTAGTGGTGGTCACATCTGCTTTACACACAGAAGGTCCTTCCAGTGGAACCATGCAGGTTGCAAACATGAGTGAGGTTTATATATTACTCACAAATTGTTACTCAATCCTGGAAATAAATAAACAGTTTTGCATGTTTCTGCATTGTGGTTGAAACAGAAATGGAGGAAGAGCATTCCAAAATTAGAATCAGAGACTCAAGGGCATGGCTCCACTGGGGCTCGAACCCAGGACCTTCTGCGTGTAAAGCAGACGTGATGACCGCTACACTATGGAACCTGCTGCTGAGAAGATTGATGTCTAATGTGCATAAATAGAAACATTTCTCTCAAAATCTAACTGGAATAATATAAATTAAACTTAGAAAATTCACTGACTCATATATCACAATCATCTCCACTGTTTTGAGCGTGTTAAGCTCCAGGTTTTTATGACTGCACCATGTCTCTCAGGTCTTTCTTCACTGAAGCAGGGTCGTTGGCTGAAAACTGATTTTCCAGCTTTTTAGAGTAGCTCCTCTTAGCCACTCTATGAGGATCAATGATGAGGATTATTCTTCCTAATATTAATGATTTAATCATGTACTACAGAATTTGAAAAGCACTTAAAATCCTGTCAACTGAGAACAGAAAGCTGAGGGTACATTTGGAACAAGTTTCCCAAAACTGGATAGTTGCAATCGGAAAAAACATTTTGCCTGAATTGATATTTCTGCTCATTAATGCTGTTTAGTTGACTGTGTGGTTCCATTATGTAGAAGTCATCACATCTGCTTTACATGCAGAAGCTCCTGAGTTCAACCCCCAGTGGAACCATGCAGCTGGCAAACATGAATGAGGTTTATGTTTTTGTGACCGGTTATGTTAAGAAAGCGAAGATATTCCCTCAAATCTTTACTCAATTCTGCAAAAAAAAAAAAGCATTTCAAAGGTAGAATCAGCAACTCAAGAGCATGGCTCCACTGGGGTTTAAACCCAGGACTTTCTGTGTGTAAAGCAGACGTGATGACGGCTACACAATGGAATCTGGAATATTTTTACTTTCACTCATTACATTTTTACCCAAATATCTGTCATTTTTACTTCTTACATTTTCAAAACCGGCTCGTTACTTTAGTTTTAATCCATTGATTTGGTTAAATGTCAATATTTTTTATTTTCACTGAGCGCCAATTTCAGCCCACCAAACCATTTCCTGTCATTGTGCGTCTTTTTCAATCCATTGGTGTATAATGTCCTGCCTCTCACTCACCACAGATGTAGACTAGTTTACGAATCTAAGAATCAGCAGGCAGAAAACAACAAGAAGTAAATCTGTGCTTTTGTAAAATAAAGTAAACAGACAGGGGGCGCTCTCTGTGCGATTATGTTGCGATTAAATATTTAATTTGATTGACAGCCCTAATATTAATATGACGTGAGGTCCAGTTACCAACATGACACTAAAACAGGTAGAAGTAGCATCTACTTTTAACTTAAGTACATGCCAGAGCCAAAACTTCTTTATACTTTTTTACTCAAGTGAAAGTTATCGGTACTTTAAATTTTACCTGAGTATTTTAAAACATGAGTATCTGTACTTCTACTTAAGTAAAGGATGTGTGTAATTTTGCCACCTCTGGTACAGTATGAGGTAATGGTCTGTGATGTCATCACTCTGAGGTAAAATATCTATATCAGTGACGTCTGCTCCGTGGGATATTATTAAGTCTATTAAGGGTCCGCGGTGCCCCGGTGCCGGAGGGAATGATACCTGGGCTGGGCCAGAGCAGAGAGACAAGCGGAGTTGAGGTGCTGGGAGCATTAGGTTCAACCCAAGAATTTACCTGGGAGGAGTGAGCGTCTGTCCGTAATGTTTCCAGCACCTCTTTCCACTCTCGCAGCTGGGCATGCTTTGCATGTAGATCGCAAATCTGTTTCTCCAAAGCCTCCAGCTCCAACTCCACCGTTTGCAACTCAAATGAGTCCTCACCTGTGCTCAAAGGCAGACACACAACCGACATAGTGCTTATAATCACGAACAGATTTAAGAAAAAATGTGAGGCAATGAATGTAGTCATCACTAGTGGTAGTCGAGTTAACGAGCTACAGGCACAAGTCAGGAAGACAAAAAGAGGAAAAAGAGATATATAAATAGTGAAGTTTAGTTTGAAAATGCCAACAGAAATACAAACACGGAACTCGCGGCAAACAGAGACATAAAGAGAGTAACGACTGTGTGAGAGCGTAATGGCTGCATTTCCAGACTTATTGAAGAAAAATATGTAGTTATTTACACTGTGTTCTGCAGGTATCTAATGGTAGGGGATTTGATGTTCTCCTGTATTCCATGCAGTCGGGCATCTCCTCCTCCTGCGCTCCCGTAGTGGAATGTGATGGTGAGACGCCGCTAATTACATATTTAGAGTGAATTCTTATTTAACATTTGAGTTGGATTTAATAAGAAGGTGTTTATGAAACAACTATCACTCGGTACAAACCCAAATAACCTGCAGGATTTCATCTTCATGATCACAACACTTCAAACAAAACATCTACAGTACATACAGGATTCAGGGCCATTTTTCAATATTTATATGTTACACTAATTTTGTATTGTTTATATTAGGAGTCTTTAACGACTCTGTGCATATGTTTAAAAAAATGTAATAAATGGACATTTAGTGAAACCCAGATGAGGACGGGTTCCTTCTTGAGTCTGGTTCCTCTCAAGGTTTCCTCCTTAATGCCGTCTCGGGGAGTTTTTCCTCGCCACAGTCGCCACCGGCTTTTTCATCAGAGACAAACTTACACATGAAGAACATCTTATTTATTTTTATCACCACATTATCTGTGAGAAATGCTCTATTTGTGCGTAATAATATGTAATCTGAGAGAGAGAGAGAGGGAGATAGAGAAAGGGAGAGAAAGAGAGAGAGGGGGGTGAAGTCACAGGAGGAGCTCAGGGCGTGTTTGTGTGACATCACAGTAGGACACGTCTTTATAAGTCAGAACGTGTCTTTGTTTCTCATTTCTCAGAGACGAAATCTAAGCAGATTGCTGAAAAGAAGGAGAAGCTGGAACACATGGAGAAAGTAGTAACAGAGTTTGATGCATTTATCAATCTGATGATGAAAAAAAGCGCAATAGAGAAAGAACAGAACAACATTCTGGTACAGATGGTGCAGGAGCTGGAGGCTACTTTGGCTTCTGAGCAAAGGCACCGGGAACCGGACATAAAAGAGAGAAACTCCACACACTTCAAATACTTCGTTACTGTACTTAAGTAGATTTTTATGGTATCAGTATTTTACTCCACTATTTATTTTTCAGACAACTTTTTACTTTTACTCATTAAATTTTTTACACAAATATCTTTACTTTTTACTTCTTACATTTTCAAAACCGGCTCATTACTTTAGTTTTAATCCATTGATTTGGTGAAATATATTTTTTATTTTCACTGCGTGTCGATTTCAGCTGAACAACCTACTGGTGTATAAAGTCCTGACTCTCATTCTTTACGAAGATAAGAATTAGCAGGCAGAAGGCATTAAGAAGTTTGGGGTTAACGTGGATAAGACAGAGGGAGTCAGTGATTAAACATGACTAAGATCAGACACATTCATCATCATCTTTTCTCTGCCTGTGTTCTATATGGATTTTCAGCCGGGATACATTCATTCGGTAACAACATTTTTAATTCGTTTTGTATTAATATATATATATATATATTTGGCTGTCAAAATTCTAATTATTTTAAATGGCACTAAATGTTATTAACGCGCTATTAATTCAGTGTGCATTTCTGTTTTTACCATTTTTATATATATATATAAAAAAAAAATTTTATACATAAATAAATAACTTAATATAAAAGAGGCAAAATTAAAACCTCCATCAAAACATACACTTAATCATGACGTCCCTTCTTTACTTAGATATAAAATAAATAAATAAACTTCACCGAAATATAATTTTAATCTGTAAACTTTTGTTTTATTTCTGCACCAAGTCTCGAATCAAACACCAAATCCGCCATGTTTTACACAATGAATCCTCTGGGTGGCGTTTTGTGGGTTTTTCCCTCATAATGGAGAAACGACTTTAAATGACCGCCTTTATTGATCGTACAGATAAAAACAAAACATCATTCAAATCTGTAAAATGTCTATGATTATATATAAAAGCTTCTTGACTTGAAGAGGTGCACTTTCTCTGGTATCACCTCATAAACTGTCCGTGTGGAAACATAGCAAAGACTCTTAATGATGTCCACACGTCTCTGCACTGATATAGCCTTTATATTTAATCGCTGTACATATGCTTACATACATATCACATGCTTTACATATGATACATGTTTATCTGCACTATATTTATTGATTTTTTTATTTGCACGATTGCTACTTTTTGCACATCTGGTAGATGCCAAACTGCATTTCGTTGCTGTGTACCTGTACTATGCAATGACAATAAAGATCGATCTATCTATCTATCTATCTATCTATCTATCTATCTATCTATCTATCTATCTATCTATCTATCTATCTATCTATCTATCTATCTATCTATCTAATATTATGTGAGGTCCAGTTAACAGCTAAAACAGGTAGAAGTAATAACTACTTTTTACTTAAGTACATGTCTGAGCCAAGACTTGACGCATGACCCAGATACTAACATGACTAAGCAGAACAATACAGTTAAACATATATGAATAAACAATTAAGTATAAAGAATATAGCTTGATTCAGTGACAGTAGAATAATAACCAGCATTATAGAAGAGAATAAAAGCAGAAAACTTGGAATGGAATCACAGGAAGGGGTGGAGAACCGAGGTTCAGAAATAAGGGGAACTGAGCAAAACAAGAAAAAGAAGGTGATTACAAAAGAAATAAGAAGAAATTTGCTAAGGCAAAGAAAAAATAAATAAATAAAGGTGTCATGTGACACCATGTTATAAATAGGAGTGTGTGTGTGTGTGTGTGTGTGTGTGTGTGTGTGTGTGTGTGTGTGTGTGTGTGTGTGTGTGTGTGCTTGATAATTTTGATGTGATTGAGTGACCACCTTCTATGAACTCTTTGGAACGTGGCGGTAATAAAGACGTTTTTGCTTTTACTCATCCAAGACTGAAGATCTTTCATTTGAGGCCTGTTTCATTTTATTTTATTATTATTGAGAAGGTTACATTGGAAATCAACTGCAACAAAGAATCCAACCGTGATGTGTCTGCTCGGAGACAGGTTCTGAGGTCCGACAGCGGGCGTGGCCGAGCGGACAGGCTGGGGAGAGGGCGTGGCCGAGCAGGAATTGGCAGTAAAAGTGCAGAAGTATTTACTACATTTTTATGCATAACTAAAATGATAGAACCTCACAGACCAGAACAGTCTGAAGATCTCTTTCAGTTTATTTATATAAACGATTTTATCTTCATTTTTAATAAATAAATACAAATATTCTTGTAAATGTTTTAAAGTAATTATGTTATGTGTTTTTAACCAAGCATTTCTGAATATATTCTTAATCTAGAATGAGAATACAGCAGGAGTGGGCAATTAATTTTTACAAGGGGCCACATGAGAAACCTGAATTGTGTCAGAGGGCCACACCAATGATAATATTTAAGGGATGCACCGGAATGAAAATTCTTGGCCGAAACCAAAAACCAAAAAAAAATTTTTCTTTCTTTTGCCTTGGCACCATCACTGGAAAACGTTCCTACCTTTTCAAAAGCGTCGCTACAGACGGAGTGCGCATGCTCGGATTGACTTTACTTTTCTGCGCCGCGTTCTTCTCATATTTAGAATGGCAATCGGGATGTTTGTATTTCAGGTGATAAATTAAACCCGATGTTTTGCAAATCGCTCTCCGCACACCGCAGACATGTTGCTCTTATCCAAATAACCGTGTGCTGCTGCGCTTTTTTATTGTGTCATTACAATTGTGTTTCTGCCGTGTTGTTTTGGTGATTTAAAAAGATTTTCTCCTGCAAACCAAGTTCAAGAAAATGCTACAAGGAATTGACTCCCATGTCGTGTTTGCTGGACTTTAGAATGTAATACTTTATTGCACTGAGGTGCTTTAGTACATAAAGGTCTACATTTAAACATATTTATGATTTTATTATTATTCATTATTATTATAATAGTAAAATCAACCTAATGCTGTATCCTAACTCCTTTATGATTTGTGTATATAGAATGTGTTTGTGTGTGGTTCTGTAAACTGAGGCGCTTTAGTACCTAAAGGTCTACATTTACACATTTAATTTTTATAATTTTTAATAATATTATATGCAGATTTACACATATATGAAACCCCAAAAGATAAAATGATTAAATTCCCAATAATTGGTTTGATTAAACAATGTTATTTGAGCGTTATACAATCAGCACACCCTCATCTTAGACATATTGAAATGTTCCACACCAAAACAACAACAACAACAACAACAACAACAACAACAACAACAACAACAATAACAATAATAATAATAATAATAACTGCAGTTGGTTGTCAGATGTCAGTCTCACACTGCCCTCTAGTGGCCCTGTTAGGACTTTCTTTTTACTTAATTCTGTACAAATATTATTAATGGTGTTTTGTTGTCTAGTTATATGTGATGCTGATCTTTTACAAAGCAAGATATTTTTCTTCATAATATTAAACTGTCTAAAAGATAATTCTCTGGTCTGTAAACAAAATACTTTTAGTTTTTCTTAGTTTTTTTTTTTACTGTTTTACATACAGGGGGTTCATGTTTAATTTTTAAGCTACATTTTTTGTGATATAAATAAATGAAACAGAAGATTAATATGATTATCTCGTATTTAAGATTGACTTTATTTATTATTATTGGACATGAAGAGGTTTAGCATTCAGTTCCTCATTTAATAATCTGTCTAATTCTCTGAAGTCTTCTTCTCTTTCTCACAGTGATTCTGAGTATCCTGGAGCTTCATGGTGGTCTGTTCCAAAGTGACCTCAAGCTGAGCAACATGTTCCTCCACTTTCTTTTGTTCTCTCGCCCAGCTCTCTCTCTCACATTCTACAGTTTTCTCCAGTTCCTTATAGTTTTTGTAGTAAAACTGGAGGTCCATGGTGGTCTGTTTCAAAGTGGCCTCAAGCTGAGCAACATGTTCTTCCACTTTCTTTTGTTCTCTCACCCAGCTGTCTTTCACAAGTTCCACAGTTTTCTGCAGTTCATCATGGATTTTCATGGAAGACTGAAGCTTCATGGTGGTCTGTCCCAAACTGAACTCAAGCTGAGCAACACGTTCCTCCAGTTGTTCTTTTTCTATCAACCAACTCTGGAGATGTCTCTCATTTCTCTCATTTCTCTCATTTCTCTCATCAACTTCCTCATCCTCCTCTTCAACAAGCTTTTTATATTTCATTTGTCCCCAGCTTTGAAAATTTTCTTTAAATCTTCTGAAGAGCTTCATTTTTATTTCTCCCTACTTACAATTAGCAAATTAACAAATGAGAAACAGAGGCGCGTTCTGGCTTATAAAGACGTGTCCTGATCCACCGCCTGTGACGTCACACAAGTATATTTTCTCTGACACACGCGCACGCACTCACTATGCGCAATGAATGTTGCAGAATCATAAATGACCAGTAGGTGGCAGTGTGATGTGTATTAGAGCTCACTGTCACAGCAGGTAATAGAAGTAGTGGAGCTCTAATGACGTCATTAATAGCGAGGACAAGACACACAGCAGTTTGGGATTCTTTTATTGACTTTATTGATTAATTGATTTGGAGTATGATTGTGTTTCTGATCAAAGTAAGTTCATGTGTATGGAGTAAAAACAACCTGTACATTTCTCACTTCCAGACAGTATTATGAGATGTTCATCTGCTGGAAGTTCATGTTTAATGCTGCATGTTTTATAGGATTTATGAGCTGGAATAAATGTTTTACTTTTAAATGTTTTCTTTTAACCAACTGGTGCATTTTTATCTTTATGCTTCAGATGAGTTTTATAAAAAAACACATTTTTACTACTTATTAAAAAAATAAAACGTCATTCTGAGTGAAACCAATTGTTTATTAAATGCATTATTCACTAAATAAACATCAATGAAAACTGGATGATTTGTTTTTATTGAATGTAAAAATATTAATTTGAGGATAATTGAACTTAATGAATGGAATAGTTTTGGATTAAATGAAGACTTTACTGAACTAAACAGCACTGAATTCTCCTTTAAATGAACTGAAGTTTACTGAACTAAATACTGTTACTTATATGAAAATAAACCCGGTTTCTTGAACCCTGTTTGGTTTCAGCCCCACTTTTGGGCCTCACAGCTGAAAATGACCTTCCTGACTTTCAATGGTAAAAGTTCCTGACAACAGTGTGCTACATACACAATTTACATCTCTTTTGAAAGAACACACTTTGGGCTTTACATCATCCAAAGATGCTGAAGTTCCTTAGAAAAAAATGTGAATGTGTACGTCATAAAACATTTTTTTATTATTATTATTTATAAATACATGAATTCGATCCTGAAGCAATCCAGAATAGTGACGGGTTAAAAGTCTGTGTGATTTTAAGCAGCCATTTGTGAAGAAGGACGTGTTTATTCATTTAAGGGGGCATTAAAGAAGGAAAGAAACAGTTCCATGTCCATTCAGTGGCTGCAAATTTCAAACCAATGTGTATTCCACATATAATGCACACAAATGCAGAGAACACCAAAAAGCCTCAGATTTTGATCCATCAGATGTGGTGCAGAATGTCTCAAATACAATCCAGTATAGTGACATTAAACATCATGCAGTGCAACGTTCAGGTGAAAATGAAACTGCCCCAGCAGCAGATAGTAGCAGTAAGGGATTAGGAGAGCAGAACAATGCAAACTATTCTCCATGTGTCACAGAGGGCAACACAGAAAATCCTACAGCATATTGTTTTCACTGTCAGAACCTTTTGTGAGAGAATCTGTATTCAATACACTGAAAAAAAAAAACTAATCTTTACATACTGATCAACTTGTAAGTGAAATTCTACAGCCAGTGTCAGATAGTCCATGACATCTGAGGGGCAACAGCTAAATGGAGAAAATCCTATTATGAGGAAAAATTTTCATTAGTTAAACCTGTAGAGAACATTAATGAGTCATCACATTCTACCTTTATGTATGTGCCAATTATCTCATCTTTGCAGTTGTTGCTTAAAAAACAAGATGTACTTGAGAAAGTTCAAGCAACCACTTCACAGTCACCTGGACAGTATTCATCATACAGCAATGCCTCATACCACCACAAACATTTTCTATTATCAGTTGAGGGTCAGAAATTAGCAATAATTCTTTATATTGATGATTTAAAATTGCAAATCATCTGGGGACATACAAAACAATACACACAGTCTGTGCGGTTTATTAGATATTAGCTAACATGCTAGTAAAATATCATTCTGTCCTCCACTCTAATCAGTGCGACAGTTTGGATATAAAAAGGTAAAACTTAAAAACTCTAAAAGCAGTGAGTGTTTACATTGAAACATCTGGTGACTGTCTAAAAGGCACAGTTTATTCTGTTGTAGCTGATAACCCTGCTGCTCATGGGCTAGCTGGTTTCAGTCAGAGTTTCAGATCGAATTTCTCCAGATTTTGTCTCGCCATTCAAACAGAAATGCAAAACTCATATGCAATTGCTGGTAGTTTTGAAACGTGAACAAAAGATCAGCATGATCAACTTGTTGAAAAATACAAAACAATGAGAGTGATTGTAATTATGGTGTAAAACACAGTTGTGTTCTGTCTGATCATCTATCCTATTACCACCCTGTCACAGGATTTCCACCTGATATCTTACATGACCTGCTGGAAGACATTGTTCCTGTGCAGTTGGCACATTGTTTAAAAGGTTTGATTAAGGTTTAATTCCCTTCCAGCACTCAGATAAGGTTGACCATCCTCACCCAATTCCACAAAATATTGTCAATGGTGGAATAATTGGAGGGAATGGGCATGAGAACCACACTCTTCTTAGACTGATGCCTGTTCTTATTGGGAAAATCCTATAAGGTGATACATTTTGGGAAGTACTAATGGATTTGGAAGATATAGTAGAACTTGCAGTGTCTCATACTTTCACATATGAAACTATTCAGTACATTTCAGATCAAAGGCAGCTACTTCAAGTAGTCTTGCTCAGCTTACGATTATGACCAAAGCATCATTATATTGAGCATTATACCATCTCATAAAGTGCTTTGGTCCTTTGGTGCATCTCTGGACAATGTGATTTGAGGGGAAGCATAACGTGTTCAAAAATTTGTTCATAATACTCATAACTACAAAAATGTAGTGATAAAAAACTGGTGTTCGTGGTGCCTTCCCTGAGTTTAAAGAGATCAAAAACACATTACTCATTAAAGACAATATCTACTTTTTACTCAAAGACTATGAAACATTGTATGTTGAGCATTTAAGATCATATGAGCTCATAGAAAATACAAACAAAGGTCACACAGTGAAATTTGTGTTTCAGCTAATAGACCAAATGCTATTATTCACCTATAAAATATCAGGCATTTTATTCCAGTGTCTGAATGAAAAAGAAGAACCATAACAAACTCTGTCCTTTACCTTTTTTCACAGTCAACTGATAAACGATAAGCATCTTTTTGGACTATTTGTAAACTCTAGTAATCACCTTCCTGGACACAAAGGTCAACATAGTGATAGGTAATGTGTATTTCACATTGATTTATACACATTGGTGTGTGTTGTAAAGGTTTATTTGGTTTGTATATATTATTTTAATGTAAGAGTACATTCTTACATATGCAAAGTGTTTTAAAAGTTTACATTAAGTTGACCTTAAAGGAATATTGTGATATGTTTAAGTTCTTTCCTGATCAAAGCTGACCGATTGCTGCTGTTTATATTTATAATTCCCCAGAATGCCAAACATTTTTCTAAATGCTGTGGCTTATTTATCAGCTTTGTGCAATACTTTAACATGAGAACTGGGTATGCATTAATGAAAATGATGAGTAATTGAGAACCTGTGTTCTAACAATAAGGGCAACATACATATATTGATATTTAAGGGTTATGTTACAGTTCTCCTCAATACAGTACAATTAAAGTAGCTGATGTACTGAAACTGAGGGTCATCCTAGATGATGACAACGCTGAGAGGCTGATTTTGCCCTCTCGTCCTGAGAATGTACATGGCCTCATTGTTGAAGTTAAAGAAGTTGAATTTTTACTTTCAGCTTCAGTTTGAAGAAACAGAGTTTGACAATGCACTATGCAATCTAGTTAATATCGAGGACCTAGCCTCCCGAGCGACTCTTAGACTTGTTAAACTGGTTCTTCCAGTTTAGACGACACAATGCTACTGTCTGATAGATTAGTAGATTCACCAGAGCACCTTAGCCGTTGGCCAGAGGTCTTTGTTGTTCCCCCATTCTCATATGAGTTCGAGTCTCTAAGAGAAGGCAACGCTGCATTTTTGACAGAGGGAAAACTTTAAAGCTGACAAGGGATCAAAAACACAACATACTTGATGTGATGGCTGTTGAAATGTATAAGCATAAAGCCTATCCTAGTTCCAAACAGATTAGCAAGGCTGCAGAAACTCTACTACTCAAGCACCCCTGTCTAAAAGAAAAGGTTCCACAACAGGTTATGAGGGTTGTAAGAACAAATCCAGAAGGTTTAGCATCCAGGGCCAACATCAAATGACCCAGAAGAGGGGAAATTAATTTCCTTCCCAATTATCCCTGTGGACAGACTAAGGGCATTTTGGAAACCGAAAGGCTTGAGATGGTGGACCAGTTCAAGAAAGCTGTAAAAAGAAAAGACATGACTCTCATCCATCAGCATATGCAACACACCTTTCTCTCAGGCATGAATAAATTTTGAATTCAGCTCCTTCAATTGCTGAACTAAAAGATAGATGTCCTGCACACTTTTGTGAAGCTCGAGTAAGTAAAAAAACTGTTACTAGGACCACATAGTGTCACTCGTCTTTGCAGCTCTGCTTGAGCTGGAAAAAGTCTTAGTTTATTATGGATTGTTGATTTGTATGTCCTTTTGTTCCCAATGCAACTTTACAGCTAATTTCACAGGATAACAAATCAAAATCTGCCATTTTCTTTCTATGCTGCTCTTGACAAATATACACTTCAGTTTCTGAAACTGTATAAAAAGAGGAAAATAGGATATTTTGGTGAGAAGATGAAAGACTTTTTGATGGCATATGCAGAACATGTAAATATATTTTAAGTGCATTGCATTACATTAAAGTAAATGTGAACACTCAACCCTGAGATCTTTGTGCAATGTATTTGTTTCTGCAAAAGGACAAAAAGGACATCAATGTATCCAGAACAGCAGCCCTGGCAGGCCTTTCACTTTACTTAAAGGAGGACTTCTCACAGATCTTCAACATTTGCAAGGTATTGTTATTGTCTTTTTACATATCTGCAAGTACAATTACCTTATTAAATATTCTGAGGTAAACATTGCTATAAACAGTGGTAAAAACATTCAGACTACAATTGCACCCCATTATACAGAAAAACAAAGAGCAATAATACATCCCATAAATCTCTTATATTCATTTAAAATGTTAAAAATACTAAATTGCAGAATGCCAGTAATGACAATATGATTATAATAATACAATAATGATTCAGAAATTTATATCTAAAAATGATCTTTCTGATATTATTCTATTTAAAACCATGGATGGTTTAATATTAAAAAAATGTTTTACATACAGTAGAACTTCGGGTTACGAGAAACTTTGAATACGAGCAAATTGTAATACGAGAAAACATTTTTAATAAATTTAGTATTGGGTTACGAGTGTTGCATCGGCCTGTGAACAAAATTTTTTAGGGGTTAAAATTTGTACAATTACCATTACAAAACCTTTAAAATTTTGTGTATATGTGTATTTATGGACTTGTGGAATGCATCAAGTGAATTTCCTTAATTTCTTATGGAAAATTTATTTTAGGATACCAGTGTTTTAGGTTGCGAGCTCGCTCCCAGAATGAATTAAACTTGTAACCTGAGCTACTACTGTAATTTGTTTTTCCAAGTGGCAGATGTACATTTGCACACACACACACTCACTGAGCATGTATTCTTATTTCAGGAGAGATGGAAGCCCAGGAGGGAGCAGTGGCTCTGGTGTCAGTGGTGAATAAACACGTGGTGTTTTCTTTAACACTCGCCATGTGTCAATTATCTTTGAGGATCAGGTTGTAATGCCCCAAAGATTTTGGACTGATTCACTTGTAATTTAGTTTGGGCTTATGAATGCTTTACATTTGAGCTACCCTGAAAAGTTAAGTGGCTTTTTTGTGTTCATCCAGGTTTTCTTCTTAAATCTTGATGGTGAAAGGAAGCCGCTCAAACCAAAGTTACAGGCTCTGAGAAATGAGCTGGAGCAAACTATTGAGAGGTGGTAGTTTATTTGGTTCAACATTGTTCACTAACTACTGTTAGACTACCGTATTTTCCGGAATATAAGCCGCTACTTTTTTACTTCGCTTTGAAACTCGCGGCTTAAACAACGAAGTGGCTAATATATAAATTTTTCCTGGGTTTTTTCCCGGTTTCACAAGCTTCAAGCCAAACTGAGCCCCATAACATTAGACCAATGAAATTGCCAAACGGGTTCAGGTGAACCAATTAAATTCTTTATATTAAATCAGATGCGCTCCCACTGAATCGGGCCGCACCACATCATAAATATGGATGATGTTCCTCTGACGTTTGACCTGCCGCTCACTCGGACTGTCTACAGGAAATGCGAATCATTCGTCACGCTGAAAAAAAACGGGCATGAAAAAACACTTCACCTGTGTTCTGAGCTGCACGGCATCGGGAGAAAAGCTTCACCGATGGTGATTTTTAAACGCACAACGATGCAAAGATAAACTCGAGAGAGAAATAGTTGTGAAAGGAAGGAGGAAGACAGTGAACAATGACTTTCTTGGTAGGCTACTGTTTAGATACAAGCCGTGTAACAGACACTGTCTTTCATTAAAGCCTGTGTAAAGTTCATTAGTTTTAATGTAGGAATGTAGGGTGTTAGTTTTAATGTAGGGCTTATAGACAGGTGCGGCTTATTTATGTTCAAAATAAAAATCTTTGTCAAATTCAGTGGGTGTGGCTTATATTTGAGTGCGCTTAGACCGGAAATGACTGTAATCACACAATGCTGTTTGAATTCATGGGTCATTCCAGGTGAACTAATCAGCCAACCCTCTCAGGTCATGCCGATGGTCCCCTACTGATTATTCTCCTACTTCCCCCGTTCTCTCTCCTGATTATTATCATTATTATCCTCCTATATCTTCCACTGAGTCTGATCCTGATTGCTCACCCATGTCTTCTGCAGCAGCCCATAAACTCTTCTTTCCCAATAAACATGCTTAAGTCTGCCTTGTACGTTGTTTTTGTTTCTCCTACACACTCATAACATTAGTCAGACCCTATTCTACTTTATTTATTAGTAACTGATTATTATTCTTTTATTTATACTTGGAGTAAATAGGTTACATGAGTTTGATTAAATATACTAAACTAATTATTAGGTCACACGCTAGATAAGGTAAATTAGATCCATCACTCCCTTATTAATTAGTCTCACACTCTATGCTTACATCTATTTTAACCCATTAACAAACATAACACAAAAATAATTTAATTTATTTATATATTTATAACAAAAAAATGAAACATAGACAAAAAATCAAAATAAGACAAAAATCTAAGCAAAAAATCGAGCAAAATCGAAAAAAAATAAAAATAAAAATCGACCAAAATTGACATCATCACCCACCCTTAAAGCATCAACGGATCAACCTAAAGTGGGCGAAAAACCCTGACAGCAACCAAATTTTATGTTAAATTCCCACTCTGCCCACCAGGGGCACGACAGTGGACTCACCACCAAGTTCATCCTCAGTCGTGATTGTACAAGTAACTAACAAATGTGAAAACATAAGAAAATAAAAGTTGATGCAGTCCAGTGCAAAGTGGCTTAACTATGGAATGGGCGATAGTCGTCTGATCCAGCGCGGCAGGGGAGCAGGTATAGAACGGTGAGACTGCAGTGCAGACCACACCCCACTGTGATACCTGTAACCACCACCGTGACGTCTCGATGAAAATATCATTGAGTCTGTTCTGACTGTGTGAAATATGTGACAAAGGATAGGACGACAATTCCAATCACGGTGTTTCGCTGGTTCAGTTGTCCATAGAACATAGCCACAGAAGGTGATGGTGTAGTATGTTACAAAGGTGCTTTGCATGACAAAGCTCGTGAACAGAAAACTGTGAGTGCTCGAAGCACCCACTGAGCTGGCAGTAACTCCAAACGATTGGGCAAGGGTAATAGCCCTACGCACATGAAAGATACGGGTGATCAGCTGAAGTCCTGCAGGAAGATCATAGACAGAGTTCTGGATGGAATCTAGCCACATTCCATCTGGGGAGAACATGTCAGCGTGGAGCAGAATGTCGATCACCGGTCTGAACGGGTCAGCATCAGTTTTCCAAATGAATTCGTCCTTTTCTGGAGGAAACCTGTACCATTTACGGGGTCCATTACGGCACCATTCACCTAAAGGACAGGTGGGCTGCTGCAGGTACCACAAGCAATGCTTGAGAAAAATGGACACAAGGGCATAGCAAGCATTGCAGGGACCTCTAAAGGTGTCAAAGTCTAAGCGATACCCCTCAGCACATGCTTTGATGTAGGCACACGTGCCTTGATGCAGACGCATAACTTTCAGAAGCCTCTTATGTTCACCAGCTGCCATGTTCCTGCACACAGCATAAAATACACACAACAACAACATGATTTATATATGATATAATCAAAGAATCAGAATTGAAGCGTAGAAAGAGTTTAGTGCTTTTAGTTATAAGGAAACGTTTGTTACAGTCATTTTTTCTCATCAACTAGGGCCATAATCCCTCCATCCAAATCCACATAGATGTTTTGATCCATATCTGTGGAGATGTTTTCTGTAGAAGACTCTTCACCTGTAATTTTATACACTGGGAGCTGTACGTATTGTCTAAACAATGACAAGGAATTCCACAACAGATAAAACATGCCACGGCTGCAAGGATTATTAAAATTGTAGTCCCAGTCTGACCCTATTCTACTCTATTTATTAGTATATTATGTTAATTATACTTGGAGTAAACAGGTTACATGAGTTTGATTAAAATATGGGATAAATAGGTTAAATTAAGCTACTTCATTGTATCTAATAGATTCTATACTAATTATTAAATACATTTGATGGATTAATTAAAAAAGTTAAACTATAAAAGCTAAACTTAGCTAGCCGGCTAGTTACCCATGCTAATGTCACTAAATAATTACTTTGTACTTTTTGAGTCTTCTACTAAATAATCTACAATATTCTGCCATAATTATTTAGACGATTTACCAGGTACCTGTATGAAGAAATGTTCAATAGAAGATAATTTGTAATGTTTTTTTAGTTGCTGCTAATCGCTGCTGCTTCTTGCTGCTGTTTGTTTGTTTGGTGGTTGTCAATTTTAGTGTCTCTTTACTTACAATTGCTAAATTCACAAATAAGAAACAAAAGCATGCTTTGGTGACCCCGCCCTCTGCCTGTGACATCATCATGTCACTCTCTTTCTCTCTCTCTCTCTCTCTCTCTATCTCTCTCACACACACACACACACACACACACACACACACACACACACTGTGCAATTGAGTTTGACACCCTGATATAGATAAATATCATTAATTATTAATAATAACATAATTAAAGGTAAACTGAGGACATTTTTTTATCTCAAAAGTGTGTATCAAACTGGTAGCCCTTCACATTAGTCGTTACCCAAGAAGTAGCTCTCGGTGTTAAAAAGGTTTGTGACACCTGATTTATAATCTTTTTACTTTTGTCCCTACATGAACATATACATTTTTATATTCAGTCATTGTGATTTCACCCTTTTACATCGTATCTCTGTTGATTTCTTTTATTCAGCTCCATCTCACAGACGTTCTGGGACAGTATCGTCAATTTCAGCTCTTCTCCCTCACCACTGAGATTGCTCCATTTATTAAACATCTCTCTACTCCAGCTGTTCCAGAAAACCCCTGTCTGCCTCCTCTCATCAGGAAGAATACTTTTACACGTGATATGGGCACACAGACCTCGTCTGACCTTCCTGCTGTTTATCATCAGGTGACACAGACCAACAATGAAGACTATGACGACTCCCGCATTCCTGGATCAACTCTACCATCTCCTCCTTATCCTTCATGTTGGTCCCCTACTGATTATTCTCCTACTTCCCCCGTTCTCTCACCTGATTATTATTATTATCCTCCCATATCTTCCCCTGAGTCTGATCCTGATTGCTCACCCATGTCTTCTGCAGCAGCAATGGCCCACAAACTCTTCTTTCCCAATAAACATGCTTAAGTCTGCCTTGTTTTTGTTTCTCCTACACGCTCATAACATTAGTCAGACCCTATTCTACTCTATTTATTACTAACTGATTATTATTATTTTAATTAAGGAACAATAGTCACTCCAGAAAACAGATATATGCCATGGCCGGTAAAAAGTGGTGACCACGTACACCAGGCAAAGTGTGTCGGCCGGAAGGAAAAGATAGGAAAATATAATGTAAAATAAAAATAGTAAAATAAGCAAACAGCATGCAGGCAACATGCCTTAACTATACTCAAACAGCATATGCACATATTTGCAGGCAGGATGAGAGTAAGACAGGAAATGTTATATAAAGAAGTGTTATGGCATAAGAAATATATTTTAAGAAGATTTTAAGAAAAACTAGGTAAAAGATGACAGCTATGAAAATTAGGAAAAGCATTTGGAGAAAAGTGCTGGTGTGTTAAAACTAAAGCCCTGGTTTGTAAAACTAGTAAAAAACACGTTTTATACAAAGTCTACACAAAACAAAACAAAGGATGAGTTGCAGACATAGGAAAAAAAACCCAGACGATATTTTAGGAAAAGGTGTGAATATTGCGGTGGATGATCTGTTGCATTGTTGTGTACAAAGTGCACGATCAGGGGATGTTTTTTAAAACAAGGTCGCCATCAAGAGATATTTTTTGTACATGTAAATTAGAATCGTATGGAGGTGAACGAGGCCTCCTGGATATGGGTGGAATTTTACTAAGAATAGGTAGGAACACACCAGAAAACACGTGAGCAAAAGGTGTGATATGCAAAGCCCCGTAAAATCAATGATGTAGGTAAATTGTGAGGGAGGAGATATTAGACACAATATGTACATTTTATTAGGTGTGAGATATAAAAAATAAGGATTGTTTATATCAAATTCGCACTCGCATGTGAAAGCTGACGGGTGCCATTGCTGTCAGGATGATTCTCTCCCGAGAGCTCCATGGGACGGGTCTGAAGTGACTGCAATAAAGCTGATTTTCTCCTTCTCATTCGTGACTGGATGATGTCTTCATTTGGTTTGTTTATGTATTATTTGAAGTTTTTGTAACTTATTGGTAAATGATTAGTGAACAGCTAAAACTAATTTGAGTATTGAGCCACAATTGTTATGTCTATTCGGACATGGGGTCTGAGTTACGAGACCCTGACCACTGTACTGTAACTCAGTGTCAGGATGTTACTGATCTTCTTATCGCCTCGGCATCATGGTGGAGTCTCCTGTCATCAAAGAGTCTTTACCATGAGGTGCCGTGTAGAACATCCAGTGGTCAGTATGAGAGAATTGAGTAACAGAATATAAGATTTTTTCTCCAAAGTTTAAATAACAGTGGATTTTTTTTTTCCCATTTTGATTAATTTTAAGTTTATTCATTTTTTCATTCATGTATTTTTGCTCTTGTTGTGAAGTGAAGTTTGTGTCATTGCTGCTACACTGTGCATCTGAACGATCACGACTCAAATCTCACAATAAACTTTAGGGTTTTATCACATTTTCTACTTTCATTCATCTGATTGTCTCCCCAGTGTCCAACTGCTCCATGGCTTTGTGTATCAGTCACCTCACAACTATAGCAAAGAGTTTTTATTATTGACCGAGTAAATTCCAAGTGATTCAGTGCTTATGCTCAGAGACTGACCTGATACACACACACACACACACACACACACACACACACACACACACACACACACACACACACACACACACACACATAAACTACTGCTAAATGTTTGTTTACATTCACAATATTTATTATTTTTATATGCACACGAATTTTGCACTTTGTTCCACATGGATCGTGCAAGTAATTAATATCATTCTTGTGTATGTTTCTATTTTCTTTATAGTAATTAATCTTTCATATAATAATATTGTTTTGTGCTCCTTATATCAGTGGTCCCCAACCCCGGGGCCACAGACTGCACCGCTCCGTGGGTCAATTGGTACCGGACCGCACAGAAAGAGTAAATGTGTAAATCTGCATATAATAATAATAACATTAATTTAAAAATAAAAAATATGTTTAAATGTAGACCTTTAGGTACTTAAGCACCCCAGTGCTACTGTATATATATATATATTATTATAATCACAAACTGCTTTTATAAAATGAACATTGAATAAGGCTGTAATACTGCACTGTATTTAACTGTCTGAACCAGATTTATTCTAGTTTTAAACATATTGATAGTCATTTTTATTTATTTTTGTTGTATTTTGATGTTTACAATTTCATTGCAGTAAATTATTACTTTTTGTTGGTATTTAATTTTAGTGCCGGTTTAGTTTTTAATCTATTACACAGTAAAAGCCTTAATATTTATAAATGTGTATTTAAAGTTAATTAAAATATGAATATATTTAGGCTGTAATACTGCACTGCATTTAACTAATAATATTATTATTGTTATATATTATCATTTTAAATGTACTGATAGTTTTTATTTTAATTCTTTATATTTTGAAGTTTTATTTCAGATTAGTTTCAGGTAATAACTTTTCTTAATGTTTTTAATTTTAGTCTACCAAACTACAAAAATCACTCAGTGTTGAATTGAGGTTTTTGGACATTTATTCCAGCTCATAAATCCTATAAAACATGCAGCATTAAACATGAACTTCCAGCAGATGAACATCTCATAATACTGTCTGGAAGTGAGAAAAGTACAGGTTGTTTTTACTCCATACACATGAACTTACTTTGATCAGAAACACAATCATACTCCAAATCAATTAATCAATAAAGTCAATAAAAGAATCCCAAACTGCTGTGTGTCTTGTCCTCGCTATTAATGACGTCATTAGAACTCCACTACTTCTAATGACCTGCTGTGACAGTGAGCTCTAATACACATCACACTGCCACCTACTGGTCATTTATGATTCTGCAACATTCATAGAGTCACTCCGGTCAACTTCCGGTTCTCAACTCAGACCGTTTACTGTCGTACTAACTGTTTTCTCTATGGAGCTCTATGTAATAAGTGTAGTTTAAACACTCATCAATCAAATACAATTATCAACAGAATGTGAATAAAAGACAGTTTGGACTTTAAAACCTCTATGTATTATGTAACAGAGATATCTACTGAAGTTAGCATGCTAAGCTAGCCCCGGTCCGTCCTCAGAGAGCATGGAGTCCCGCTGACCTTCACTCGCTTTATACACAGTTTACAGCCGTTTTTATCTTATTTATGACTGTCATATCGCTCTTCTCTCAGGAACAACAGAAAAGTTGTAAAGACGCCATGATATTTTATCCGTGCTTTCCCTTTGTAATGTGCGCATGCGCATAGTGAGTGTGTGCATGTAAGAGAGAGATCCCGAGTGACGTCACAGACGGAGGGCGGAGCATCTCTCTGTGACATCACAGTAGGGCAACCTGTATGTAAGTCAGAATGCCTCTGTTTATCATTTCCGAGGTTTGTGCGTTTGAGTAAAGACACGTAAACATGGGGCACTTCAGAAAGTTTAGAGAGTTTTTTCAAACCAGAAGAAAGAAGAAATCTGAGCAGATTGCTGAAATGAAGGAGAAGCTGGATCACATGGAGAAAGTAGTAACAGACTTGGATGCATTTTCTAATCTGATGAAAGAGAAGATAACAGAAGAGAAAGAAGAGAAAGCCATTCTGATACAGACGGTGCAAAAGCTGGAGGCTACTTTGGCTTCTGAGAGAAAGCAGTGGGAACAGGACATAACTGAGAGAAACACCACGCACCTCCAAAACATCACCAAGCTCCAGTCTTCCCTGAAACTCTACGAGAAACAGGAGAAAACAGTAGAACGTGAGAAAGAGAGCTGGGTGAGAGAACAAAAACAACTGCAGGAACGTGTTGCTCAGCTTGAGGCCACTTTGAAAAGAGAGAAAGAAAAAAAGACCAAACTAGAAATGGAGGAATTGAACAAGTTACAGATTCAACCCATCAGGGAGCTTCAGGATTCTCTGGATCATTGCAAGGATGAGAAAAATGAATTGATGACAGACCGAGAGCGAGTGGAGACACGTCTTGCTCTATTTGAGGTCGCGTTGGAATTTGAGAGAAAGAAAATAGAGAAAGAAAAAAAGAAGGCCAAACTAAACATGGAGGAAATGACAACCTCACATCTCCAAACCACCAGGAAGCTCCAGGATTCCCTCAACCACTGTGTGGAAGAGAAAAAGAGGGCGGAGCACAGAGAAATAATTTGATGAGGAAACGAGAGCGACTGGAGGAACATGTTGCTCAGCTGGAGGAAACTTTGAGAAATAAATGTGAGAAAAAACGAAACGGCAAACAAAACATTACTCGCTTTATACTGAACTTAAGAACAGGAAATGGCAGCAGTGGAGAGAATCTGCAAAGCTCTGGGCAGGTTTAGATTCAGCATGTGAACACACACCATACATATAGTTTTTTTTCCTCTCTTCTTTTTTTTTTTACTATTTCTACTATGTTTGTTGTAATACTAATAAAAACTAAATACTTGAATTTTGTGTGTGTTTTGTTTCTTTTATTAAAGTGTTTATGACATTTAATTCCCAACTAAGTATTAAAATCCACATGATAATATTTTGGGAAAAATGTGACAAAACCCAATTCTGTTTAAACCCAATTGAACATGAACAGAAGTGAAACTGATCAAAACTATCGATTGCTGCAAAAAGGTTTATTTAAAATGCAGCCTTATAACATCTACTGTTCAAATATAACTTTTGAGAAACTCAGTTAGTTAAAAAAATTAAAAATATCGTCTCATTGTAATGAACGGTGATCCAGCATGAAAAAACCCTGACCTGCATATATACAGACAATAATCAGTTCCCAAACATCTCAACATTCACTGTTTCTAGTTCAATAACAGAACAAATAGCATTCGTCCACCTGCAAAGACATTTCCATCACATGACTAACCCTAACCTTAACCCTAGAAGCAACCTTTCTGATTGCGTAGCATCTCTGGATGGTGTTTCTGTTTCAGCGTGTACAGCAGTTAAAGATCTTGGTGTGATTATTGACTGTAGACTTTCCTTTAAGACTCAAGTGAATAATATCACCAGGATCGCCTTCTTTCACCTTAGAAATAATGAAATAAAAATAAAATTAGAATTATGATGTCGTTACAGGATGCAGAAAAACTAGTTGATGCTTTTGTTACTTGTAGATTAGACTACTGTAACGCTTTACTGTCTGGGTGTGTGAGTAAGTGCAGAAATAAGCTTCAGTTAGTTCAGAATGCAGCAGCAAGAGTCCTCACTAGATCTAGGAAATATCACCACATCACTCCTGTTTTAAGAAGTAGGCAGTAAAATACATGAAAAGTCCTGGTGAAAAAGATGTTTGATGACTGTTCTGGCCTGCCAGTAATAAACAATGGAACTGAGAGGAACACTGAGATTCATCTACTTACCTCATCCCAGTGCAGATACTTGCTGAGCAAATCTAATATGTTTTGTCTAATCAGTTTGCTGACTATGTAAAGGTCTCGGCATAAAGTGCGGTCACGAGACAAAACACTTGGCCATGCTGTCACCATCATCATAATCAGTTTGGGGGCATCAGGAAAGTCTGCAGAAAAAAAGACTGAAAATACACTGTTTAGATAAAATACATCACCAACAACAAGACACAATTGTCTTCTCTCTCTTTGTATGTTTCTTACTTCAGTGTAGAAAACTCTTAGTGAGGAACATCTCTTTTACTCCATCACAGGTCTGCACATGCAACAACTGCACTGTAACATCATCACTTCTACATGAGTTCTTCTACAGCTTACCGGTAAGTGTGCCATTACTGCCACCTAGCGGATAATTTACAAATACACTCATCAGGACAGGTAGATTCACACCTGTATTGTATTGTATTGTATTGTATTGTATTGTATTGTATTGTATTGTATTGTATTGTATGTTGTATTGTATTGTATGTTGTATGCTCAAAGAAACACTGGAACAAATAGAAGACAGAAAAAGAAAAAGGGGAAAAAGAAAATTACTGTAAATTGGTTTTCATAGAACATGTATGAATTTGAAGCAGAAGTCAGAACAAGAAAAACACAGGTAGGAACTGAACCTCAGACCCCACTGTAATGTAGAACACAGACACACTGTATGACATTAAATCAGTTCACATTTATTAACAACATCCCGACTTCCCAAGCCATGGCATAATGACACCAGACTCTTTCTCCAAATAATTATAGAGGATCCTCACATACACAAAGCTTCTGTGTCTAAACTGCAATTTCTTGGGGCATCTGATATCAGAACAATGTAAAACTTAAAAGAAAAAAAAGGCAGGCAAAATATCCCTGTGCCCAAGACCAAGGAACAGCTCATGTATTTCCTAGGAATGTGGTTGCAGGAATTTTCAAGACTGGAAACTTCCCATATGAGTTATCAGGATTATTTCGGTATTAACAGGAATGAATAAAAAAATACAGTTGGAATTTACAAAATTGCAAGTTATCCTATAACAGGGAACTTAAATGTAGTTAAAAAATAACTTGCTTGATAATCAACCAGATTGAATGCAGTTTCAGTTGAATTTCTACCTGCACATTCATCAATCACATGCACACAGCACACTTACTGCAGGGCTCCTGAGACCGTACCCCTACATGCACTGTGTTTTCTTCATGTAAACAATGAGTCACGCCTCAAAAAAGGTTAAAAACCACTGCCTTATGGGTAATAAAAGACCAAAAATCAGGATCTCAGGTCTACATTCCTTACTATTGAAGTAAACAGAACCAATACAGAACAGTTCATCAGACAAGAAGTCACTTATAGTTACTCAAGTACAGTAACGAAGAACATTTACTCAAACACTTTACATCACACACACACACACACACACAAACACACACACACACACACACACACACACACACACACACACACACACACACACACACACACACACACGCTCAGCTCTGCTCGTGTCTTTCTCCTTTTTCTCCTCATCACCAGTCACTAAAAAAGAGCACACTGATTAGTCCCATCAGCCACAGATCTGCTTCTCACCGCTCGTTTCCCCCCGGCTCCACCCTCCATTCACCAACCGCCGCTCGTGCACGCACCCGCTGCTCCATCCAGCAGTAGTGTTCAGGTGTTGTGAGGTGAATCCAGTGTTAACCCTGTCAGAATAACTGCTGAAAGATCATCCACTTTCTTGTGCCAATCCATGTGATTAATTATAAAGTACAGATGTTTAAGTGAATCAGGTTCTGCCCCACATTAACTGTCAGCTATATTGCTTTCAGAGCTCAAAATGAACAAAGCACTAAAGCTGCAAGAAAATACCTCAAGTTCAGTTTCTGTCAAATTCCTTTTCTTTAAGGACATCAAACATCACTGACTTTACTAAAGTGGATTTCAAGAAAAAAAATGCCATCATTGAATGCTCTCTGTGATGAAGAGACATTAGACATGATTGAAATTCAAAATCTTTATTTATTTAAATACATTTAAAAAATGAAGATGGTGAAACAACATGCACACTAAAGTACATGAAACGTTCGTATTTCACCATCTTCCTCTATTCCTGAATCATTTTCCGTTTCTTCAAGTTGCTTCAACAGATCCTCGAAGCTGTCGACGTCAAAGGCTGGTACAGAATCCAGGATCTCTGTGCTGTTGTGGGGGTCTTCAGTAGGATTCTGGTCTCCAGACTGGTTAAAAAAGTCACAATCCTCATTTAACATGGAAAAGATGTCGTTGTTGAGCAAAGTGATTTCCTCCTCGTCCTCGAGCTGAACCTCACTGCTTGTACAGTCAGACCCATAGCAGGTGCTGTAAACAGAAGTGCACAATTTTAGCTGCATATTAAAGTAAATGAGTGGCGATTATGGCGATTATTTAAGATGCAGAGTAAAACTTCATTTGCATGTCATTCTTCTGAAACTGTTCCAATGCAGTTTACTGACTCACTTGGTCTGGCAGAAAGTCGACTCAGAAACAGAAGGGAAAAGAGGAGGATCAAAGCAGAAGTCTTTAGGAGACAGCAGTTCTTGGTGGCTGAGGCCGGGGAACTGATCACTAACTTCAGGCACGAGGTCATGGACTGGTACTTCTTCTGGCATGTTCTTGACTATGTGGTGGTTTGGTTGATGATCAGGTCTCCTCTGTGAGTCACTACTCTGCAAACTGCCTTTTCTCCTTCCCTTCTTTGGAAGCGGTTTATAAACCCAATCTACATGATAGAAAAGAAGAATTTAAAGATTAAGAAGCAACATAAAAACAATAAAAGTGTCAGAATTGATGCGTTTGTTTTGTTATTTTGCCATTTGTCTATAAAGAAAGTTCACCTACCAGGAAACAACTGTTCGTGTTCCTGTTTAAGCCTCCATGATTCAGTGTAGTAGGGTTTCTTCTGTTCTTCACTCAGTTTGTTCCACGCGATCCCAAGCTGCATGCTGATCTCTGCAGAGCTGCTATTTGGATTGGCCTTGGAAAAGATGGGCCTCTGTTTCCTCGCCCAAACCATGTAGGCATTCATTGGCCTTCTGATGTTGCCTTTTTTATCTCTGCACTTGGCAACGTTAAATTTATCTACAAAATACAAAACAAACATTAAGTTAAACAGAAATCATTATAAACTTCTAGTTAAAACAGTGAACAGAACAGAGTCATGCAAAACTGCACCAGTCTTAAACACACACAATGTTGTAGTACAAATATTTTATAAGTGCTGCATTACTCAGTCAGTACAAAATCATTTTATATTTCCTGCATGACAGATTGATATTTAATGTGCTTTTAGGAACTAAATGATAACTATATTTCATTGTCTCTGGACTTGTTCTCTGTACAATGACAATAAAGTTGACAGCAGGAGAAGCAGCTGTAGCTGTTACCCGTCTTATTATCTGTCATTATTTCTCCTTCTTTCTTCTGAAAAATCTTTTTTGGCGTCTTGGAGAGCGGATTGTTCAAAACATTGACGCTTATCACTAAAAACAATTAAAAACATTTCAGCTGTTTGTTTGCGCTTCATTGCTGTGGTCAGTAAATGTTTGTGTTGAACTGCAGCACAACAAAGTTGTCATGACAATAAAAGCGTGTCCAGGGCGCTATCAGAGATACCGACGTCACAAAAGAGGCGGGGCTTCAATGATTCAAACGCAGACGCGGAAGCTGAAAACGGGTGGTGTTAAGACAAGCGAAGTGGTGTGTGATTGTAAACCCTACACGAGTTGCTATAGCGCTCCTCTGTTTAAACACAGTAGGGTATTAAAATATTTAGAATTATAATATTTAATAGAAAACATGTGTTTGCAGTTTGGAATGTGATTTTGATAAAAATTGTGGGGTTTAATTTGAGGTGTAATTAGTTTGTACTGCATGTGGTGACCTGTTGTTGTTATACTTAAAGTGACCATTAGGGGGAGTAGAAGTGCATTGAAAATAGAGAATGAGAGAACACGTGATTAGCGCGTGTCAGATGTGTGTTATGAGCTATTAGACAAGAAATCATTCATTCATGCTACCTGGCCTCGCTTCCTTCTGTTTCCTGACAACACTGCACTTTTAACAGACTTTATCTCATTTTCCTTAGATTATTCATTATACTTACCTTCTCTGAACACAAACAGATTTTTTACTTGAACACATGGTAGTATTTATAGTCTCTTATTATCCTTCAATTATAATCATCTACTTATTAAAACGTTTGTAAGCAAGAAATTATCATAAGAATGAAAGAATCACAAGATAAATTAAACTGTAATAAATATTCTTTATTGAATACAAACAAGTCAAAAAATGTATTTAAAAAAGAAAAAACATTAATGAAAGATGTGATTGATTTTAATCTGCCGCCAGTCTTTTTACAAGCACTTAATTCAATTCAATTCATTTTTATTTGTATTGCGCTTTTAACAATGAACATTGTCTCAAAGCAGCTTTACACAGATAATGTGGTGATTAAACGTAAATATGTTCTTTGTAAGTATTTTTGTCCCTGATGAGCAACTGTGGCAAGGAAAAACTCCCCGAGATGGCATAAGGAAGAAACCTTGAGAGGAACCAGACTCAAGAGGGAACCCATCCTCATCTTAGTGTTTTCTCAACTGGTCCACGACTACACCATAATATGTATGGGATTTTTATATTGGTATTAAAATAAGAAACTAAACTCCTATAAAATCATCTCAGCAGTATTAAAATCAAGATTTGGTGATTTCTGTAAAAAGCTTGGTGTGGAATGGACGTCTCTGTTCACCTGTGTACAGCAGCACATGGGGAGGACAACAAATAATGACAAGAAACAAAAAAGTGACAAACTTCATTTGACTTTTCCTCCATCACCCTTATAGCTGACATGCCATCATTATACACACACAATGAATGTAACACTGATTTGAGGTGATCCATGAAAAAAAAAACACTTTCTATTAGTCAGTTCTATAAATGTTAGTTTTAAGATTAATGAGGCATAAAAACAATTCAAATGTTTACACGTGAGATTCGTAACACCACTTCCACAAATACAAAGTGCCCTAGTGTAACATTTGATCAGTTATCAGCAAAAACAACTTCCTCCTTTCTGCTAAATCTTGATATTTAAATCCTTGTTTGGTCAATTATTCCCTGGTTCTCCTACAGCTGATGTTCTACTGTATACACAACACATCATCTACAGGAATCTTTGATATCCCCAGACCTGAGGTGAGATACTGAACAGGAACGAGTGAGATGAGACTTTAAACTGTTGCTCAGAGACGAGTCCATAACATCTTCCCTTCATCTTCTTCCTCTTGATCTCTTCATCTTTTTCCTTCTCCTCCTGATCCCCTGGTGTTGGACAGAAATCCCTCTGTAACCTATAACATAAAGCTGTTCAAACACTATGTGCTCTGTATTTATCTCTATGTGAGGCTCATGACTGGTAGGAGACGAGCTGCTTGGAGGAGACTGAGTCCTCGCAGGGAACGAGCTGCTTGGAGGAGACTGAGTCCTCACAGGAGACGAGCTGTTTGGAGGAGACTAAATCCTCACAGGGGACGAGCTGCTTGGAGGAGACTGAGTCCTCACAGGGGACGAGCTGCTTGGAGGAGACTGAGTCCTCACAGGGGACGAGCTGCTTGGAGGCGACTGATGCCGTGTCCTGTCTCCGTCTTCCTGTGTCTGAAGAGACAAACACACAGTGAGATGCGTCTCGTAAAAGGAATCTATAATCAATATTACCTTCACCACCAGCTTGTGTGTTTAAACCTGAATAAATCCTCTATTAAACCATTAAAAAATGTTAACAAGTTATCACAATTTATATTTGAGTAAATATTTGAACACTTTGTCTTTTTCTAACACTGTTTATCAGTTCATTTCTGCTGAACTGAAGCCATTTTTCTTTTCTCTCAGTTTAACAGCAGTTACTGAAGCACACAGAAGAACAACTCAGTCATACACTACACAGATTTTTAGTGAACTATAAGTAAACTTATGTACAAATGTAACTTATGTTATCTTATTAACTTAAATATAGTTTTATTCATCTTTTAGTCAAAAAGTAGAAGTTTCTAATAAAATAAACACAAAAGCAGCGCTAGCAAACCCGGCTAGCATGAGGCTAATGATGATGTCTCCTACACCATTAGCCGAAAGGTCCATTTCTGCTCACTGCAACATTTATGGAAATATTATCACTCTTTATTATCATTCTTTATTCATTTTAGACAAATTTATCCACTTTTTCCTGCAAGTCTGTGATCTTTATGCTAATGATCAGGAATAAACAAAAAATGAGGAACATCGCTTTTCCCCTCTTCATTCCGGTACCGATGGTTAATAATAATTATAATTAAAATAAATGATAAACTCTGTGTTTTAATGAGAATAAAATCCATAAAGCTCGGAAACTCACAGTTCCAAGGGTCGTAGAGTTCGCTTCATCCCGGCAGAAGGTGTTTCCCGGCAGTACAAAAAAAGATTCATTTCGGTAAGTTCGACTCCTTAGATTCAGTTCAAGTAACTCGGTTCAAGAGAGTTCGGTTCGATCACTTCTATTCAAAACAATGAGGTTCAGGAGAGTCGGTTCATCGGTTCCGCTCGACCGAGCGTGCGGGCGTCTGGGTGTGACGTCGATTTAGAGATTTTTTTCAACGCAAGAGACAGAATCAGTTTGCTGAAAAGGAGGAGAAGCTGAAACACATGCAAAAAGTAGTAACAGATTTGGAAGCTTTTATTATTCTGATGACAGAGAAGAGCATAAAAGTACAAGAAGAGAACAACATTCTGGTAAAGACGGTGCAAGAGCTGGAGGCTACTTTGTCTTCTGAGCGAAAGCAACGGTACCAAGACATAAATGAGAGAAACTGCACACACCTCCAGAACTGGGAGACAGAAAAAAAACAACTGGAGAAACGTGTTGCTCAGCTAAAGTTCAATTTGGAACTAACCACCATGAAGCTCCAGTATTCTCTGAAAATCCATGATGAACTGCAGAAAACTGTAGAATGTGAGAGAGAGAGTTGGGCAAGAGAACGAAAGAAAGTGGAGGAACATGTTGCTCAGCTTGAGGCCACTTTGGAACAGACCACCATGAAGCTCCAGGAAACTCAGAATCACTGTGAGAAAGTAAAAAATAGTGCAGAGCAGGAGAGAGATCATTTGATCAGAGAGAAAGAGCGACTGGAGGAACGTGTTGCTCAGTTAGAGGCCGCTTTGGATTTTAAAGAAAAACAAGAGGACGAAAGAGAGAAAACTAAACTTGAGATAGAGGAGAGGAACAACTTACAGCTTCAGACCAACAGGGGGCTCCAGGATACCCAGAATCTCTGTGAGGAAGAAAAGAAGACTTCAGAGAATAAAACAGATCATTATATGAGAGTCCGAGAGCGACGGGAGGAAAGTGTTGCTCAGCTAAAACAAAAAAACATTCAAAAGAAAAGGAGAAATAGAAAAAAAAGAAGACGACAAGAGAAACAGCGAGTCTGAACATGCCTTTTTCCTCTTTCTGTTTCTCTTATGGCTATTTATGATAATTTTACACTTATAGTCAATAGTATAAAGCTGAGTGTAAAACTATTGTATCTTGTAGATCGTCTCATCTTTTAATCATTTTTTATTTCTGTCTTGTGAAATATACTGATTTAAATCTTTTACTACAGCGAGACACAATAAACACTATTAACATCATTTCAGATGAGCTTCTGCAGATGAGAGAAGTGATGAAAGAAATTGTATAATTATTAAAAGATGTAGTTGAACCATGATTTTTGTCTTCCTTACAAACGCCGTATGACCTCCTCATGGATTCTTCCACCTTGTTGATATCCCTCTTGTGATGCAGGGGGCTGTGGCTCGGGGTCATAATGCTGAGGGGGGTGGGGGGGGTGGTGGTTGGGATCAGGAGGGAGAGGGAAACTGGTCCTCAGTGCCACATTGTGCAAAACACCACACACCCTCCCATCATGACACTCAGGGGCAGATACCAGACCTATAGCATGAGATTTAATAGAATTATATTATATCTAAAGAAGGTCTTTGTGAAAAAGTTGATTATATATAATATTTATATAAAGTATTTCCCTGTCTGCCATTTCCCACTAGAAACAACCTGTTGTAACCCCAGAGTGGTGAGGACCTGTATTTGGACGGGGATGGCATGGTTCTGGTGTGTTTCCCTCTGTAGTACTGGACCCAATTCAGCACATAGATCCAGGAGCACAGCTGTAGGAATCTAAATCAGCTTATTAGCCAGTCATCATCATGGACAAGAAATCATCATGGTCCCTGGAGACTCTTTTTCTCCTTAATCTTCCATTGGCGTAATCCTCCAGCAGTGCCATCATGCAGCATTACACACGGGGGTCACCACAGCATTTATATGTTTACAGTAATTACACTGATCATTAACACTGTGATTCTGGTCGGTATATAAGGAAGTGCTGAATGTGTGATTAGAATCAGCAGTAATGAAGCAGTAATGAGCAAAACATCTCTTATTCTTGAAGGCTGATTTATCAAGAGTAATAAATGTGTCAGAAGAACAGACAGCCAAGAGTTGATGTTGTGGATGGGACAGAGGGTCATGAAACGATCATAAGAGAATTACATGCTACTTTTTAGAGAATAATGAGGAATGTGGGCGTTACACATGTAGCTGAAGAGGGTTTATAAAGACTGTGTGTGGACTGTGTTATTGGGAACTTCCATGGAACTGCCTGGATTTATTTTTACTGCATAAAGTCTTATACTTTAACACCACAATCCTGGATCCTGAACTTCCTCCAGTAGCTGTGGTGGTCATTAGTGACCCGAATCTCGACCGATCCGGTATGAATTGGAACGATATGGTTACTTTATATTTACTTTTATTTTTGTTTTTATATTTACTTTTTATTTTTTAAAGTACTCATCGTGAAAACTTTTTTTATTTATGCACATTGGACATCAGCTTTTTGCAGCAACAGCTTCCATAGTTTAAACGGAACCTTTATTTTAATATCATTTACTTTTGTCACATTTTCCCAACATTTTATCATTTGGATTTTATTTCTTAATTGAATTTAAATGATGTTCAACACTTTAATAATAGAAACAAAACACACTCTATATTTAAACATGTAATTGTTTTATTAAATATTAAATAAACATAGATATATTTGTGTACTTTATTATTTGTATAACATGTGCTCAAATGCTGAATCTAAACCTGCTCAGAGCTTTGTAGATATTTTGCTCTCCACTGCTGCCATTTCCTGTTCTTAATAAATTATTGAAGAAGGTGTGTATTAAGTGATTGATCTGTTGTTTGGCCTTTAGTTTTTCCTTCCATTTATTTCTCTCAGATTCCAAAGTTTCCTCCAGCAGAGCAACACGTTCCTCCAGTCGCTCTCTGTCTCTCATCAAATGATCTCTCTCATCCTTTGCAGTCTTCTTCTCTTCTTCACAGCGAATCAGGGAATCCTGGAGCTCCCTGGTGGTTTGGAGCTGTGAGGTGATCATCTCCTCAATGTCTAATTTGGTCTTCATTTTTTCTTTCCTGAATTTATATTGCTCAAATTGAAAAGTTTTCTTCAGCTGTGCAACATGTTCCTCCAGTCGCTCTCGGTCTCTCATCAAATTATTTCTCTCATGCTTTGCAATCTTCTTCTCTTCTTCACAGTAAATCAGGGAGTTCTGGAGATCTCTAGTGGTTTGGAGCTGTGAGGTGATCATCTCCTCCATGTCTAGTTTGGCCTTCTCTCTTTCTTTCTCAGATTTATTTTGTTTAAATTCCAAAGTGGCCTCCAGATGAGCAACACGTTCCTCCAGTCGTCCTCGGCTTCTCATTAAATTAATTTTCTCTTCCTCACAATGATTTAGGGAATCCTGCAGATCCCTGGTAGTTTGGACCTGTCTGATGATCATCTCCTTCATGTCTTGTTTGGCCTTCTCTCTTTCTTTCTCAAATTTATTTTGTACAAATTCCAAAGTCTCCTCCAGCTGAGCAACATGTTCCTCCAGTCGCTCTCTGTCTCTCATTAAATACATTTTCTCTTTCTCACAATGATTTGGGGAATCCTGCACCCCTCTGGTGGTTTGGACCTGTCTGATGATCATCTCCTTCATGTCTAGTTTGGCCTTCCCTCTTTCTTTCTCAAATTTATTTTGTTCAATTTCCAAAGTGGCCTCCAGCTGAGCAACACGTTCCTCCAGTCGCTCTCTGTCTCCTATTAATTTTTTTTTCTCTTCCTCACAATGATTCAGGGAATCCTGCAGCTCTCTGATGGTCTGAGAGTGTATGGTGGTCATCTCCTCCATGTCTAGTTTGATCATCTCTTTTTCCTTTTCAAATTTATTTTGTTCAAAATTCAAAGTGGCCTCCAGCTGAGCAACACGTTCCTCCAGTCGCTCTTTGTCGCTCCTCAAATGATCGCTCTCATGATCTGCACACTTCTTTTCCTCAGAGTGATTCAGGGAATCCTGGAGCTTCCTGGTGGTCTTGAGCTGTAAGTTATTACTCATCTTCATGACTCGCTTTTCCTTCTTTCTCTTTTTCTCCCAATAATTTCTCTCATATTTAAGAACGGCCTCCAGCTGAGCGACTTGTTCCACCAGTTGTCTTTGTTCTCTTATTAAAATCTCTCTCTCATTCTTTGCAGTTTTCCGCTCTTCTTTACAGAAATTCAGGGAATCCTAAAGCTCCCTGATGGTCTGGAGCTGTAACTTGTTCCTCTTCTCCATGTCTAGTTTTGCCTTCTTTCCTTTCTTTCTTTTTAATGTGGCCTCAAGCTGAGCAACACGTTCCTGCAGTTGTTTTTGTTCTCTTGCCCAGCTTTCTCTCTCACGTTCTACAATTTTCTCTTGTTCCTCATGGAGTTGCAGTGAAGACAGAAGCTTAGTGATGTTCTGGAGGTGTGTGGCGTTTCTCTCATTTATCTCCTGTTCCCGGTTCTTTCGCTCAGAGGTCAAAGTAGCCTCCAGCTCTTGTACCATCTGTACCAGGATGTCTTTCTCTTCTGTCTCTGGTGTTCTCTTCTCATGTATCAGATGAAGAAATGAATCCAACTCTGCTGCTACTTTCTCTATGTGTTTCAGTGCCTCCTTCTTTTCAGCAGCCTGTTTAGATTTCTTTTCTCTTATGCTTTGAAAAAAACTCTTCCAGTTCCATTCTTAACTTTATGTCTCGTTATTCACAGTAACTGATCAGAGAAATGAAAAATACTGACTGTTCTGACTTATACAGACTTGCCCTACTGTGACGTCCCACAGTGAATCACATCTGTGCTCTTCTGCGCATGTGCTGAATGTTGCAGAATCATAAATGACCAGTAGGTAGCAGTGTGATGTGTATTAGAGCTCACTGTCACAGCAGGTAATTAGTAGTGATGGAAAGTCCGATTATTTTTTGTGAATCAGTTCTTTTGGACAGTTCGTTTTAAAGAACCGTTCAAAAAAACGGTTCACCAGTTCTTTTACGTCCTTACGTCATGACGTCATGCATATCCAAATATCATCTCGGCGGATGAACATACACACTAAACACATTTAAATAAAGTCATGTCTATTGCATGTCTAGGGCATAAAGCTTATCTGTTTAAATTAAATCATCATCATCTTAGAAATGTTCCTTACATTTACGTTTTGCACTAAATCACCCAATACACGCACTGATGTGCAAAATGTTGATTTAATTTGTTAGTAAATAAACTTACTTTTCATTTAAGTCCTCAGTTCACCTGTGCTCATATATCAGCAGCGCAGCACCGGCCTTTACAGTATGTCGAACACATCTGATTCGGAGTCCAAAGAGTGTGTGTGTGTGTGTGTGTGTGTGTGTGTGTGTGTGTGTGTGTGTGTTAATGTCAGACAGCACGCGTACTGCTCGGTAGGTCACGCATGCTCAGTATTAACGATTCGTTGGTATCAGTAGAATGTCGGACGTGTCTGAAAGAAACGGTTCTTGATCCAGTACTGGTGACTCGAGAACAGCAGTATGTGTGCTGCTCGGAATCGGCAGGTATGCGCATGCTCAGTGATGATCACTTGTTCAGCAGCATGTTTCAGTTTAATGTGTGTACTGTTGGAGAAACTAGAGAAGAACCCCATTCTCAGGGATATTGATTTATTTTGAGTCGGATAGACGCTCATACACATTCAAAAGTGAGTAACTTCAGTAATTTTGTTGATTTGTGCTGATTTGAGACGCAAACTGTTTTGAACGATTCAGTCCGATATGGTGAACCGGTTCGACCGATTCACTAAAAAGAACCAGATTAAATGAACGATTCGTTCACGAACCGGACATCACTAGTAATTAGAAGTAGTGGAGCTTTAATGACGTCATTAATAGCGAGGACAAGACACACAGCAGTTTGGGATTCTTTTATTGACTTTATTGATGAATTGATTTGGAGTATGATTGTGTTTCTGATCAAAGTAAGTTCATGTGTATGGAGTAAAAACAACCTGTACATTTCTCACTTCCAGACAGTATTATGAGATGTTCATCTGCTGGAAGTTCATGTTTAATGCTGCATGTTTTATAGGATTTATGAGCTGGAAGAAATGTCCAAAAACCTCAATTCAACACTGAGTGATTTTTTTGGTGGATATTAGATTTTCTTACGTATTATACATTTACTAATATTTGTGATTCAAATGCACATTTATAAATATAAAGGCTTTTAGTGTATATTAGAGATTAGAACATAAACCAACACTAAAATTAAATAGAATAAAAATGTTATTAACTGAAATTATTCTGAAATTAAACATCAAAATATAAAGATTAAAAATAAAATCTATCAATACATTTAAAATTATAACAATATGTAATAATAATAATAATTAATATATGTTAAATGAATGGTGTCAGCGTCAGAGTCGTGTATTTACATGATCTGTTTCCAGGGTTTTCACGAACACAACTCTTATTACTGTTCTCTTTTCACAGCGCCGTCTCTTTCAGTTCTAATGAAAGTTCTCATGTATTAAGAGGGAATTTTATATATGATCAATAATGAAACACTTCATTACTGTTAGTTATTTACATATTTATTTACAGTAATAAAACAATTTCTGTAAAAAAGAGAAAGAAATAATAATTAAAAGCAAAATAAATAAAATGATGAATTCAGTGGAGCAGACCGACAGCACGATGACCTGAAAGAGAAAAACAGAGATGTGTTACTTTACATAATGTGTGTGTTTGACCGGTACACAGTGTGTGTGTTTAGTAAAGTTTGGTAGGACATTATGAGGACAGTATGACTTACGCTGTAGATGGAACCACTGCATGTTCCTGGATGGATGGAGGTAGGGCTTGGTGGGGCGGCTGCTCCCCGTCCACTGCTCAGCCATAGTGATACACAGTGACCTCCTGCTCACCAGCTTTCCATTCAACTCTCTGATGGCATTAGTGTCTTCATCCAGAGAGGAATATCAGACAAATCCAAAGCCTTTGGACCGTCCATTGTGCAGTACCACCTGTAGGAGTGAGTGAGGAGATACAGAAAGCAAAAACATGAGCTTTACATCACTCTCATGTAGAAAACCATGAGAAATAACACGCACTGTCTGTATCCCATAATATAAACAGAACAGCGGTGTTCTTTTATTATCAACGCTCTGGTCTCACTGGTGAATGAACAATGAAGCACTTTTATTTAAAGGTTATTTTCTGAGAGCAGAAACTTGCTGCAAGTGTACACTGGTTCTGGTATAATAGAGGATCTAATCCTAATTCCTACAGAAAACAGAACAAATTCAGCATCCAATGTGTGAGTGCATGTGTGTGTTTGCATTGCTGACTTTAATAATACACACTGATCAATCACTCAGTATTAAACCAGTTATTACATGTGACCAAACACAGCTGTGACCAAAACCTGCTCCAGATCATGAAGGTCTCTATAAAACACACTGGAAATAGAATCAGAATAGTTCCTGTGTGTCCAGTCTGAGAGGCTGCGGTGTGAATCCCCTGTTCCACTGCTGCTGGTTTTCTTTTCCAGGATCTGCAACTGGAACATCTGTAGATGCAGACAATCATCTCATGTTAGCATCCAATCAGAAGGTACATTTTGCTAACATGAAAAGTTCTCTTCTGTTTTGAATCTTTAACTGCACTTAACACAAAACTAATCGGACGGCTTTGACTCACTCTGTGGATGAATGTTCTTGTTGGCGTTGGGTCTTGGGTCTGGGCAGGGTTTTGAAGGCGAGATGGTTTCTACCTTCATGCCGTGACTTCGTCCCTGGGTGGTCTGAGAGGGACTTTAGTACACAGTCCTGCTTAGAACTTAGATCCTCACCACAAAAAATGCATGTGTGCAACTGGTGCAAACAGTGCAAAAGACAACACAGGACAGTGCAGGACAACACACAATAAACAAAATATAAAAAAAAAATAGCAATAGCTCTGCCAGTAAAACCTGTCGTGACAGAATAAGGTGCCCAGTAGCAGAAAAATGTAAACAGAGAAATGTAAACAGAATTGTGCAATTCTACAAAAGCAGCAATCAAAATAAACTGAACAGTGACCAAAGGATTGGACAAAATATTGTGCAAAAACAGCAAGTCCCGGAAGATCAGCAACAAACGACATGTAAACATTTTGCGATAATGAATGAGAGGTGTGAATGGTGCTGAAACCTGGGTGTGTGAAGTGTATGTGTGTTGAGTCCGGTTGTACAGATCAGTCACTCAGTTGTGTGTAAGTGTGTGTGTGTGTGTGTGTGTGTGTGTGTGTGTGTGTGTGTGTGTGTGTGTGTGTGTGTGTGTGTATGTGTGTGAGAGAGAGTTCAGTTTAGATGTTTGTTGAGGCTGATGGCTTGCGGGAAAAAACTGTTGCACAGTCTTGATGTGACGGCCCGAATGCTTCAGAACCGTTTTCCTGATGGTAGGAGGGTGAAGTGTGTGTAACGGGTGTGTGTGGTCATCCACAATGCTGTGTGCTTTGCGGATGCATTTACATTCATTTACATTTTTTTAAGGTTAAAAAAAAACAGGAAACATTCAGCATTAGACTTTTGAGTAAGTTCTGCTGTGTGATTCGTGATAATCAGATTTATGGTGAGACATAAACACCTTCAACAAAGTCACACTCATAAATAATAATTTACCTGATTATCTACACACAGTTATACATTTTCTCACATTCTCTAAATTTTCCAAAAGTCCAAAGGACTTCAGCCTGTTCTTTTTGATCCTCCACCTTCTCCTCCTCAACTTCTGCTCCTCCACCTTCTGCTTCTCCACCTATAAAGAAGTGTCAAATAGAGATGGGTTATATATAACATTCAACATGCGCCCAATATTACAAGAAGAGTATCTGTTCTTGATGAAGACGGTTTGTTCTGGTGAAATAACACAAGGCAGAACTTTCTCCAGACGGCAGGTCAGAGTTTTTGCTAAGATTTTCGTTTCCTGGTCCAGGTGATTTACCAGAAGGCAGACTTGCTAAGGCTATTTCTGTATCAAATATAAACTCATCCAATTGTAATGCTGTACCCACACTTATTGTAGGAATACATACATTTTGAAAAAGGCCTCTAATGTTGAAGTGTCAGCAGATAAAGGAGCAGTATATAGTGATTTATAACATTGGAGGAAACAGCCATTGATTGTTAATACTGGAGTGTAGTGGTCATCATGTCTGTTTTACATGCAGAAGGTCTTGGGTTTGACCCACAGTGGAGACATGCTCTTGAGCAATTTTGGAATGTTTTTTCTCCATTACTAATACAAGCACAATGCAGAAACGTGCTGTTTATTTATTTTCAGGATTGAGTAACAACTTGTAATTTATAAACCTTATTCATGTTTACAACCTGCATGGTCCCACTGGGAGTTGAACCCAGAACCTTCTGCATGTAAAGCAGATGTGATGACCACTAACCTATGGATCCACACAATCCCCTGCACAGCATAAATAAGCAGAAATAATGATTCAGGTAACATGTTTTCAGATTGCAACAATCCAGTTTTGGGAAACTCAATGTACCCTCAGCTTTCTATTCTCAGTTAAGTTATTTTCAAATACAGTAGTACATGATTAATTCATTAATATGAGGAAGATTAATCCTCATCATTGATCTTCATAGAGTGGCTGAGAGGAGCTAATCTAAAAAGCTGGAAAATCAGTTTTCAGCCAACGACCCTGCTTCAGTGAAGGAAGGCCTGGGAGACATGGTGCAGTCATAAAAACCTGGAGCTTAACACGCTCAAAACAGTGGAGATGATTGTGGATTTTAGGTGACACCCCCCCTCTGCTCTCCCCCAACTCACCATCATGAACAGCACTATGGCAGCAGTGGAGTCATTCAGGTTCTTGGGCACCACCATCTCTTAGGGCATGTAATGGGACAATCACATCGACTCCATTGTTAAAAAGGCTTAACAGAGGATTTACTTCCTTCACCAGCTTAGAAAGTTCAACAGGAGTTGCTTTAATAACTGTCTGGTTCTGCTCAGCTGTAAAATCAGACATCAGAGGACTACAGAGGACAGTTTAGACGGCTGCAATGGTTATCGGTTTCCCCCCGCCCACTTTTCAAGAATTGTATACATCCAGAGTGAGAAAAAGGGCTTTGAAAATCATGTTAGCCACTACACAATAGAACCAGTTAAGGGACCCTAATGGTGGAATTTCTTTCCCTCTAACAGGATATGGTTACTTTATATTTACTTTCATTGTATTTTTTTATTTAAAAACTTGGCCACCTAGCACATGGGGCTTTTGTCTCTCCTTATTGTTTTACGACCACTTTTGTGTGTGAAGCAGAGGTGATCACAACCACGCTAAGCTCCTGAAATACTAGACATTTGCCGATAATTCAACACGATGATATATTTTCTGTGTTTTAGACCGGATGTTATGTGAAGCACGTTATGTTGTACATCTAAGATCATAAATAACCACAGGGTTAACAAGGCTAAGAATCCCCTATAACTATAACTCAATAATCACGTGTTTAGCATTAACGTTAGCCAAAACTGATTCACAGAAAGCAGAACACGGACGGTGAAATGTAACTGACCAGCTGGCAGAGGATTCTGTCTGGTCTTTAAGCCGTCCTTTAACGCAAATCAAGCACAGATTTAAACAAAAAGAAAGATTCATTCTCTATTTAGCATTTGTAATTAGCATTAGGTGTATGACTGTGTATCATATGCTTTCGTACGATTCTTTGACTTAAATACTAAAGATTCTATTAACTCGATCCACAACCCACAACCCATTTAAATACAGTCAGTGTTCATGACTCCCCCATGAGAAAGAGACGGCAAAAATGATCTACACGGCAGAGATCTAAGACTGAAACAGCTGCTGAGCAAAAAGAACGAACGGCTCATCTCAGTTTTGAGAGAGAAAACATCTTGATGATCCCCAAGACTTTTGGGAAAATACTCGAAATTTACCATCACGCCTTACGTAAAAGTAACACCGCATTTGAGAAAAAGAGCGTCATACCAACAGTGAAATATGGTGGTGGTAGTGTGATGGTCTGGGGCTGTTTTGCTGCTTCAGGACCTGGAAGACTTGCTGTAATAAATTGATCCATGAATTCTGCTGTTTACTAAAAATTCCTGAAGGAGAATCTGTTTGTGACTTCAAGCTGAAGTGAACTTGGGTTCTGCAGCAGGACAATGATCCAAAACACACCAGCAAGTCCACCTCTGAACGGCTAAGGAAAGAAAAAATGAAGACTTTGGAGTAGCCTAGTCAAAGTCCTGACCTGAATCCTATTGAGATGCTGTGACATGACCTTCAAAAAAAGGTTTGTGCTTAAAAACCCTTCAATGTGGCTGAATTACAACAATTCTGCATAGATGAGTGACCAAAATTCCTCCACAGCGCTGTAACAGACTCATCACAAGTTATCACAAATGCCTGATTGCAGTTGTTGCTGCTAAGGGCAGCCCAACCAAATATTGTGGTTTTGGATTTTGTTTTTCTCAATAATAAAAACTGCATGTTCACTTGTGTTATCGTTATCGTATCATTCGTTGTTCGATCAGGCTCTTCGTCGCTTTCTAAAATAAAGAGTAACTGGAAATCGGACCTTAATTATAATTTCATGGATGAGGAATGGTCCAAGGCCCTTGGTCGCGTACATTCCTCCTCTATATGCACCCATCATTCGTTAATACAGTGATCAGTGATGGGTGTCGGCGGCTCCGGCTACTCTTTATCATACTTTTTGGCTTTGCCCAGCCTTGACCTCTTTCTGGACATCAGTTTTTAAATCAATCTCTAAATACTTCATTTTAGATATTAAACCATGTCCCCTGATAGCATTATTTGGAATCAACCCCACAAATCCCTCCTTGTCATCCTTACAATCAAACATGCTCGCCTTTTGTTTTATAGTAGCAAAGAGACTTATATTACTGAACTGGAAGAATCCTCACCCACCCAGTTCTTCCCATTAGATACATGACCTGTCTCAGTTTATTCAAATAGAAAAGATCAGATTTACATTACTTAGTATTACGGAAAGGTTTTACACCACCTGGCAACCATTCTTATTGTATTTAAGAGAAAGAGGAAAATAATATCCTGTTCTCTTTGTTTAGCCTTTTTGAGCTCTTCCCCTTGTCCCTGACTTCTTGGTAGATGTAGAAAAGAGAAAGGAAAACATATATCTTAGAGAGTGTTCATGTACTTAGGTGCAAATCTTTTATTTTGTTTTATTATTTTTTTTCTTTCTTTCTTTCTCCTGTTCTTGATGCTCACATTCATGATTGTAATTATATGTATAACTTAGAAAAAGAGAGACCAATTTCTTGTTGTTGGACTAAATTAAACACCATTGTCTTTCTCGCCTGAGTGTCTTTCTGTTTGAATGCATCAATAAAAAAGAGTTGGATAATAATAATAATAATAAGAAGAAGAAGCTAAGTGATTTTGAAATGTTTTGCCGGTGTCTATGATGACAGGTGGGTCCATCTAATACACAAACGCCAAGTGTTCAGGGGAAGCAAATAAAAGCAAGACTGCTTAGAGGTTGTTAATTTGGCAACTGAACATAATCACTAAAGGTATTTGCTTTGGCCGGGAATCGAACCCGGGTCAACTGCTTGGAAGGCAGCTATGCTCACCACTATACCACCAACGCCACGCTGGCAGGGGCGAACATCGCCGAATGAATCCATGCTAGAAGAACGTTGGTTGTTTTGAACTTCTCAGCAAACCGGTTCATTCTCCTGCTCTACTGCAACTGCGAATGTATGTAAAAGTGCAAACAGTGACCAAGAAGCTTTTCCCTGTGGTAGTTTCTGTAGTGTAGTAGTCATCACGTTCGCCTCACATGCAAAAGGTCCCTGGTTCGACACCAGGCAGAGACAAGGTTGTGATTTTGAAGCTAGCGTTACATTCTTAGGCCTGTAAACTGTGTTACTCGACAGCATTAGAGAAATGTAGAAAACCTTCTTTTATATTGTTTCTGTAGTGTAGTGCTTTAAGTGTTATTGGTGCTGTTTGAACTACAAAAATGTTCAAACAAGTTAAATGTTCCTTATTTTAAAATATGCAAATGCAGTTATAGGAAAAGAAAAAAAATTTTTATTTCAATAAAATCTGAATTCAAGAAATTCCTGGAAAAAAATGACTTTGACTTATTTTACACACAGAGAGCTGTGCAGTAAAGCTGAAACTCTACATCTTCAAACTGCATCATGTAACTGAAAAAAAAAGCAAAACTTTACAGGATGTGGTGTTTTCCCTCTCCCTCCTGACCTCCCTCCCCCTCAGCATTATGACCCCGAGCCACAGCCCCCATGAGGAGGTCATACGGCGTTTGAAAGGAAGACAAAAATCATGGTTTAACTTCATCTTTTAATAATTGTGCAATTTTACTTTTGTCACATTTTCCCAAAAGTTTATCATGTGGATTTTAATTATTTAGTTTAAAAGCATCCTCCAGTTGAGAAACACTGATTTAGAATCAGGATTTAAATGATGTTGAACACTTCAATAAACAAGTGATTTATTATTTTAGATTTTTATTGATTTTATTAATTATTATTGGACATGGAGAGGTTTAGCTTTCAGTTCCTGTCCTTGATGTCCAGACTCACTTGCCTTTTTTTTCTATTCTTTTCTTTTTTTTACTGGAATGGGTGATAGTTGTCTGATCCAGTGCGGCAGGGGAGCAGATATAGAACTGTGAGACTGCAGTGCAGACCACACCGCATAGTGAGACTTCAAACCACCACCATGAGAACTCGCTGAGAATACCTTAGAGTCTGTTACGTGACAATAGCGACAAAGGATAGGACGACAATTCCAATCACGATGTTTTGCTGGTTCAGTTGTCCATAGAACATAGCCACAGAAGGTGATGGTGTAGTACGTTACAAAGGTGCTTTGCATGACGAAGTCCGTGAACAGAAAACTGTGAGTGGTCGGAGCACCCGGCGAGCTTGCAGTAACTCCAAACGATTGGGCAAGGGTAATAGCCCTACGCACATGAAAGATACGGGTGATCAGCTGAAGTCCTGCAGGAAGATCATAGACAGAGTTCTGGATGGAATCTAGCCACATTCCATCTGGGGAGAACATGTCAGCATGGTGCAGAATGTCCATCACCGGTCTGAACTGGTCCGCATCAGTTTTCCAAACAAATTCGTCCTTTACTGGAGGAAACCCGAACCATTTATGGGGTAAATTATAACACCGTTCACCTAAAGGACAGGTGGGCTGCTGCAGGCACCACAGGCAGTGCTTTTGAAGAAGAAGGGAAAAACAAGCATCGCAGGTAGGTCTAGAGGTGTCAAAGTTGAAGTGATACTCCTCAGCACATGCTTCGATGTACGCACACGTGCGTTGATGCAGACTCATACCTTGCAGAAGCCTCCTTTGTTCACCAGCTGCCATGTTCCTGCACACAGCATAAAATACACACAACAACAACATGATTTATACGATATAATCAAAGAATCAGAATTGAAGCGTAGAAAGAGTTTAGTGCTTTTAGTTATAAGGAAACGTTTGTTACAGTCATTTTTTTTCTCATTGACTAGGGCCATAATCCCTCCATCCAAATCCACATAGAAGTTTTGATCCATATCTGTGGAGATGTTTTCTGTAGAAGACTCTTCACCTGTAATTTTATACACTGGGAGCTGTATGTATTGTCTAAACAATGACAAGGAATTCCACAACAGATAAAACATGCCACGACTGCAAGGATTATTAAAATTGTAGTCCCAGTCTGACCCTATTCTACTCTATTTATTAGTATATTATGTTAATTATACTTGGAGTAAACAGGTTACATGAGTTTGATTAAAATATGGGCTAAATAGGTTAAATTTATCTACTTCATTGTATCTAATAGATTCTATACTAATTATTAAATACATATGATGGATTAATATAAAAAGCTTAACTATAAAAGCTAATCTTAGCTAGCCGGCTAGTTACCCATGCTAATGTCGCTAAATAATTACTTTTTACTTTTCAAGTCTTCTACTAAATTGTCAGGAATCCCCCTGCCACGCCCCCTTTGGTGCTTCGGGGAACGCCCTGCTCCTTCTCTCATGTGCCCCGCCCACATTGAGCTCCTCGCATCGGGCTTCATTGAGAACACCTGAGGCATATTCACTCACTCATCACACCGCTGATATAAACCCCACATTCCCCCACACTCCGGCTCCTTTATTGCATGTTCCTGTGTGTTCATATTGCCTTATGTGCGCGCGCATGCGTTTCCCGCTACGTGCAGTTCAACCCGGACTCTCGCGCTCTCGCTCCGCGTGCACTCTTTCCAGGCGCACCGTGGATATTACTTTCCTTTTTCCCGGATTCCCTCATTCGGATTATTCCTCAGACTCTGGACTATTGTGGGCCACCGGAATAATCCTTTCACAGCAAGTATTTGTGTTTTGTCTTCGCCCTTTTGTTTAAATAAAACTTTATTCGCTGTTACTTTGGCTTCCGCCTTCGTTTCCCGCATAACATAAATAATGTACAATATTCTACCATAATTATTTAGAGGACTTACCAGGTACCTGTATGAAGAAATGTTTAATAGAAGAGAAGTTGTAAATGTTCTTAGTTGCTGCTAATCGCTGCTGCTTCTTGCTGCTGTTTGTTTGTTTGGCGGTTGTCATGGAGACACTAGAATTTGTATGATGATTCTGTAGCATCACTCTGGTAGGAGATTAAACCAAAAATTCAGCTTTAAAGAAAATATAACTGTTTTATCCTGTTACTTTTCCCACATCTCATCTCTGAGACTTTTCAGATGTTGCTACACTGAAAACTAAATACAGAATCTCAGCTCAATATTGAACATGACTTGAGAGTGACAGTATCAAGTCTACAACCCCGTTTTAAAAAGATTTATGAAATGAATTTGCTCTATTTTGCACAGACTGCAAAGTGACAAAGTCCAAGAGATAACACAACTACACCTTTATTTTTGTTTTTGATGCTAGTTAATGTTCATTTAGAATTGGATAGTTCAATAAATTAGACATTTTTCAACTTGAACAATTTCATTATCCTTTTTTGAGGTGACGGAGGACAGGTGGGTTTAAAAACCCACCCTTCTGAAGTGGTAAATGGCAGAAAAAGATTGAGAATCACTGCATTAAAACACAAACAGAAGTCACATTAGTACAGAATGGAGCATAAATGCTGCTGGTTCGAATCCCACCTCAGACACTGCTGAAATCCCCCAATAGTGCACAAAAATACTGATGATGTGAATAAAAATACTTGTCACTCATGTTAATTAATATCTGTGTGATTTGACTAAGTTTTCCAATAAAGGGGCATAAAATGGATGTATATTTATTTTCTTAATGTACTTATTTAACCTTTAACATTTTTAACAAAAGTTTATTATATGGGACATGTTTTTATTTATATTCTACTTAATAATAATGATAATAATAATAATAATAATGATAATGGGTTCAGCAGGTTCACAGAATAATTCACGAGTCACTGTTTTATAAACGATAAAACATTTTAATTTTAATTACTGAAAATGCTACAAAATATCAAATAATAAATTATAATAGATGCAAACACACAAAATACAAATATTACAAAACTATGTATATATTAAAGGTTATTTAACAATAGATATAATCAAATACAATGATAAAAAAATCCCTAATTGGGATTAAAACAACAACCTAATCATAAATAACTATAGATTATAATAGTAGTAAATCCACACAAATAAACAGTAAAATGAGTCGCTCAAAACACCAGCAAGAAATGATTAAAGGAGCAGAACTGGAAGAAACAGCAGGACTGGATGCAGATGAAGGACCGGATGCAGATGAAGGACTGGATGCAGATGAAGGACTGGATGCAGATGAAGGACTGGCTGAAGGAGATGGACTTTGACTACCAGGCTGTAAAGACACATATTGTATATTATGAACTTAAACATAATGATGATGATAATGACATATAAAGGGCTGTATAATGGTGGGGGTGGAGGTAGGGGGCGCTACAGCAGTAGGAGTGGAGTAAAGCAGGTGGAACACTTGCAGCAGGTGGAACACTTACGACCTGGTAAAAGAACAATAAAGAGTGTGGAACACAGGTTTTATTCACCTTTTAGTCTTGGTATTTTTTACAGATCTAAATAAGAAGAAACATTAAAAATCTAACATTCACACATTAATATGTTTAATCCACAATCATCTCTGTACACTAGTGAGAGTCTGAGGGCAGAAGTGAAGTGAAATGAAGATCTATAAATATAACACACTTGAGCAAAAACCAAAGTCTTTTACACTGATCTCAGTGCTTCCACTATTTGATCACTGGATGAGAAATGGGAATTGATAAAGCAGATATTGTTCTATATGATTAGGGATGTAAACTGTAGCAGTGGTGCGCGAGTGGAGGTGTGAGGAAACTCTGGCGGGCGCTAAAGAGAGGATATTAAAAATAAATATTGCAACAATTATTTCTGCATCCCACAGCAGAGGACATTTAAAGCACATGAGTGTGGTCACAAATATAGTTGTGCAGGTCCACAGTGACGTGACATGAAAGAGATGAACGAGACGTCCCCTCATCGTCCTCTACCGCCGCAGACGAGATGTCCACTCATCGTCCTCTACCGCCGCAAACTTGACATCCACTCATCGTCCTCTACCGCCACAGTCGAGAGTCCACTCATCGTCCTCTACCGCCGCAGACGAGATGTCCACTCATCGTCCTTTAAAGCCTTGTGTGAAACAAACACAAACAAACAAACACAGTAACGTAATGAATGTACAACAGTTTCTTTAAAGATCTTGTTTGTAATATTGTACATCATAATAGACGACAGCATGAAAAGTAATGCAACATACTGCACTGATGAGCTCAGGAAAAAACACATTAATTTAAATGTAATGCACGTATGAGAAACATTTTTTACAGATACTTGAAAAATGTATATTGTATTATTGTTCCTGTTGTCGTGTAGTTCCTTGTGTATGATGTAAGACTTGTTGGCAGCAACGTCCAAGAAGTTGAAAAAGATCTTTCTGAACCTCTTGGTTCTTGTGGCTAACACTTCATCTTAGGGTATTTAATTCCTTCCCCACATTGGGATAGAAAAGCTTTTGCACTGGCGCAATGAGATGACAAAAGTTTGTGTTTATCACGGTGACACCACTAAATCTGATCCACACAAAACGGGGCTGGAAATGTGTGTACGCCACATTCCACACAAACGTTACAGACACGTTCCACACAAACATACAGTGGGTACGGAAAGTATTCAGACCCCCTCCGATTTTTCACTCTGTTATATTGCAGCCATTTGCCAAAATCATTTCAGTTCATTTCTTCAAAATCTGTGTTTTTCTGTAAATATTGGGTGCTGTGTGTACATTATTGAGGAAAAGAAATGAGCTGCAGCTGGTTTCTCCTCCACAGCTGGATCTTGAGCTGCAGCTGGTTTCTCTTCCACAGCTGGAACTTGAGCTGCAGCTGGTTTCTCCTCCACAACTGGAACTTGAGCTGCAGCTGGTTTCTCCTCCACAGCTGGATCTTGAGCTGCAGCTGGTTTCTCTTGCACAGCTGGAACTTGAGCTGCAGCTGGTTTCTCCTCCACAGCTGGAACTTGAGCTGGGTGGTGGTGCATGGCCGTTCTTAGTTGGTGGAGCAATTTGCCTGGTTAATTCCGATAACGATTGAGACTCCGACATGCTAAATAGTTACGCGGCCCCTCGTGGTCGGCGTCCAACTTCTTAGAGAGACGAGGGACGAGGGACAAGCAACTTCTTGTTTGGACTCTGGGTCTGGTGGTTCTTCTCAGTCTCACGCTCTGTATGAGACTTAAAGTGTTGGATGGAGCTGTAACACAACAGAGACACTGCTCTTACACACGGCTGTTAGTCTTTATGCCGACACCAGCAAAATTACCCCCTGATGCTGACTGAAATCCCCTCATATGACCAAACCAACACTTTATATTAATAGCTTACACTTTATAGCTGTTAAAAAGTTTGCCGTCAAGATTCTCTTTTGCCAAATTTGCCGCCTCTTGAGATTTAAATTGGACACATTCATAACTTTTTGTCTCCGTCTTGTAACGGACAACCTTCAGAAGAGACGTCGTGTCAACACACAATTCATATGTAACAGATCTGATACAGTACTTTAGTAAATAAAAACGTTTGGACCCCCCTGGTCTAAAGGGTCTACTATATTCTACTGCTACTTACACACTTAGCAGCTACCTGATGTTCAATAGTAGAAAAATGATCAATAAAAAGAATTTCAATTATTTATTATATATTCTAGATGTTTATATTTTCACAACTAATCAAAATTACTGTAGTTTTTTAAACAAAATTATAAAAAAAGTTATATTTTATATTGATTTTTTAAGTATGTTTGCCAACTTGCCATCTGTAAAATATAATACAAATGTTGATTTACACAAATTGCTTCATCTTTCCTACTTAAATGATTTTGTATGATTAATGATATACAGTTATAATAAACAAAACATCTAATTATAAGTTTGTTTTTTATCCAATTGATCTAAAAAAATCATTAGATTAATTAATTACTAAAATAGCTAGTTGCAATGTCTATAATTATTGTAATTACAATTATTATGATAAACAAATCCCCCATAAAATCCTCAAACAGGTGGAAAGGTGATCAGGAGCATCAGTACCTAGCAGTGGCGGCTACTGGTCTGTCAGAGAGGGAAGCTCATTTTTTACAGAAATTCTGTACTATAAGGAATCACTGAAGCTATTCGCGCTCAGTCCCATTCACCCCCAGAGACGCTGAGCGTCCGTGGGCGGGACATAATCGCAGCGTTTATCCAATGAGCGTCTAGTTTCGAAGCGCTGAAAAAAACCGTTCAAAGCAGCCCCATTGAAGTGAATGGACGCTGGGCTTCAATAGGGAAATGCACTGTGACGCTGCGGGAATGTATGAGAAGGAAATCGAGTCAGCCGACCTGCTATATGTAACTGATTCTGAACCAACTCGTCTTTGAGATGAACGTTTCTAACGCATTTTTAGTCAATAAAATGTTAATACAATAGTACATATTTGACCATTAATTTTGTGACATTATAAGGGAAGCCGAGCTTCCCTTGCAGTCTTAAAGAAATCGCCTCTGGTGCTGAACAGGGTAAGGATCTGTCTCATCATACAGTGTCTCGACTTTAAGAGCATTAGGACTGAAAGTCCACTCTGCACAGTACAAACCCAAATAACCTGCAGGATTTCATCTTCATGATCACAACACTTCAAACAAAACATTTACAGTACATACAGGATTCAGGCCATTTTTCGATATTTATATATATATGTAATTTTGTATTATTTATATTAGGAGTCTTTAATGCATATGTTTAAAAAATGACCATGTTACTGTATGTACAATGATACTAATTGTGTTCATGTATTGCAAACACTTAATTAGGAACACATAATGTGTGTGTGTGTGTGTGTGTGTGTGTGTGTGTGTGTGTGTGTGTGTGTGTGTGTGTGAGTGTGTGTGTAATTATTTGTACAAAGAGTTCCGTCTCATCACTTTCATTATTTTAGATCAAACATGTGCCCTACTACTATCAGGTCAAATACAATGTACTCGTAGGAAAAAACACAAAAAACAAAGTGTCCAAAAACTTACGATCACCAGGCTGAAATAGTCCACGCAGAAACAAAACAGAGTAAGAACAGGAGCTTTGAGGGTTGGGATTTGGACTGTAGTTTATGTTAACAGTCTGCTACACTGACTCAGGACTACAGTTTGTATCTGATCATCACTTCACCTCAACATCATTTAGCTGTAATAAATGGACATTTAGTGAAACCCAGATGAGGACGGGTTCCCTCTTGAGTCTGGTTCCTCTCATGGTTTCTTCCTTATGCCGTCTCGGGGAGTTTTTCTCGCCACAGTCGGCACCGGCTTGTTCATCAGAGACAAACTTACACATAAAGAACATCTTATTTATTTTTATCACCACATTATCTGTGTAAAGCTGCTTCGAAACAATGTTCATTGTTAAAAACGCAATACAAATAAAAATGAATTGAAAATCTGGTTTTGTTGAAATAACAGGTTAACAGATGATAACTGGATAAATAACTAATGAATAAAAGCTCCATCCAGCCAATTAACATGCAAACTGTGGAAACACTTCATATAAACAGAATGTAGAATCACTGAAAGCATTTTAAATGAGATTCATTTGTCTGTTTTGTGTACATACAGGATTCAGGGCCATTTTTCTAGATTGATATTTGAAGGTAATTTTGTATTAAAATAATATTTTGCAGTGTGTTTGTGCTTTAAGTGCTTTGGGTCTCAAGTGATGTGAGTGATGAGAGTGATGTGTACAGAATCGCTTTTATGATGTCATAATACAAATTTGAGTATCTCATTGACAACCACCAAACAAACAAACAGCACCAAGAAGCAGCAGCGATTAGCAGCAACCAAGAAAAAATGTTGAAGATTTTCAAAATTTAATGGAAATTTTGCCAAAAAGATTTATGGCTCCATAAATTAATAAATAGAAACATTAAGATTTATAATCAAATCGAATCCACATGTCAAGATGTGATCATAACCTTTGGTAAAATAAAAGCTGATTCTTTTATGTAAAACACTATTTGTCAACAAACATTAGGGACCTTTGGGTCTTCAATATCAAGGTTTACATCAAATGTTAGGATCTTTTAGAGTTTTCATACTTCAGCTGTGAAAGGAACATTTTTCAACACAACAGCTTTTATGATGCAGAAGCCACTTTATTTTTGTTTTAAGTCAGTTTTGTGTTTGTAGACCATAACACATAAAAGGGCATTAATGGGAACATTAAAGAAGGTTCTTTTAAAAGTAACTAAAAAGTTAGTTTTAACAGTAACACATTACTTTTTGGTGTAAATAATCAACAAAGTAATTGAGTTACTTTTTGAATAAAGTAACGAGTAACTGTAACTAGTTACTATTTTTTTGTAACCAGCACAACACTGGTGATTAGTATAGTATATTTAATCAAATTCAAGTAATAATCAGTTAGTAATAAATAGAGCAGAATAGGGTCTGACTAATGTTATGAGTGTGTTGGAGAAACAAAAACAAGACAGACTTAAGCATGTTTATTGGGAAAGAAGAGTTTGTGGGCCATTGCTGCTGCAGAAGACATGGGTGAGCAATCAGGATCAGACTCAGGGAAAGATATGGGAGGATAATAATAATGATCAGGTGAGAAAACGGGGGCAGTAGAAGAATAATCAGTAGGGGACCAACATGAAGGATAAGGAGGAGATGGTAGAGTCGATGCAGGAATACGGGAGTCATCATAGTCTTCATTGTTGGTCTGTGTCACTTGATGATAAACAGCAGGAAGGTCAGACGAGGTCTGTGCGCCCATATCACGTGTAAAAGTATTCTTCACGATGCGAGGAGGCAGACAGGGGTTTTCTGGAACAGCTGGAGTAGAGAGATGTTTATTAAATGGAGCAATCTCAGTGGTGAGGGAGAAGAGCTGAAATTGACGATACTGTTGGAGGAGAACGCTCCTAAGAGCTGTCCCAGAACATCTGTGAGATGGAGCTGAATAAAAGAAACCAACAGAGATACAATGTAAAAGGGTGAAATCACAATGACTAAATATAAAAATGTATATGTTCATGTAGGGACAAAAGTAACAAGATTATAAATCAGGGGTCACCAACCTTTTTGACACCGAGAGCTACTTCTTGGGTACCGACTAATGTGAAGATCTACCAGTTTGATACACACTTCTGAGATAAAAATTTTGCTCAATTACCTTTAATTATGTTATTATTAATAATTAAAGATATTTATCTATATCAGGGTGTCAAACTCAATTGCACAGGGGGCCAAAACTTAAAGCCACCTTAAAGCCGAACAGGATAAACATTTATTGAACACACTAAAACAATGCTTTTTGGACATAAATATTAATAAAAACAGACAAGAATATGATTCCAGAATAAATAAAAATGTAACTTTAAATAACCTAAAATATTTTGCTCTCCATAAAAATATATCATCAAAAAGATCATTCTGAGAAACCAAGAGCAATTGGAGAAACATGAAGCTCAGCTGAGGGCACTTTGGGTTCTGACTATGAGAAACAGCAGGAACAGAAAGCTGAACCTCTACAAGCCCAAAGAGTCGCAGAAAATCTCTGAGGAAAAAGATTCTTAGGTGAGGGAAGAGAAATGAGGATGGAAACCCGAGAGTGACTGGAGGAAGCTGTACAGCTGTTCAGCAATATGACTTCAGCACTAGAGAAAGAAAAAGAGGAGATCAAGCTGGACATGTCCTACATATAATAAAGTACAAAAATATCAGTGATTATTGTAACTGAATATTTTTTATTACTTCAAAATAAATAAATATCTTAAATATAGTGTGTGTTTTGTTTCTATTATTAAATTATTATTGGACATCATTTAAATTTAACTAAGAATTAAAATCCACATGATAAAATGTTGGGAAAACGAGACAAAAGTAAATAATAATAAAATAAGGTTTGTTTAAACCCAATTTTACATGAACAGAAGTTAAAGTAATAAAATAAACAGTTATTGAACAGTATTCACAGCATCAGTTTAAATATTAAATCACAATAACACAGAGATTAAATCAGTTTACAATACATGAGTTCTTCATGGGTTCATCTGATGCACACAATACTATAAAGTTTAGTTCCAATGCAGCCTCATAACATCATAGTTCAAGTATAACTTTTGACAACTGCACTTAGTAGAAAAACATCAGAAATAAATATTTCTTAGATTCGTTTTAATAATTCAGTCCATTCAGTTTGGTCAATTCAGTTCAAAAAGATTCGATTAGATGATTTAGACTCCTTAGATTCAGTTCAAGTGACTCGGTTCAAGAGTTCAGTTCGGTCACTTCTATTCAAAACAATGAGGTCGACCAAGACTGAGTCCATAGATAGTTCAAGAAATTTCCTTTCAGCAGTCTCTCAAAAAGAAACCAGCAGGTGGTCAGAATGTTCCTACTCTGTTCCTGGGTTAGTTTCAGGGGTTCACCTCAGTCAGCTTCATCTGGTCATTTATGATTCTACAACATTCATATAGTCACTCGGGTCAACTTCCGGATTGTGTGTAATCTTCCCTCTGTAATCTGTACATGCGCAGAGAGAGAGTGTGTGTGTGTGTGTGTGTGTGTGTGTGTGTGTGTGTGTGTGTGTGTGAGAAAGAGAGAGAGAGAGAAATAGAGAGAGAGAAATAAAGTGAGTGACATGATGATGTCACCGGCAGAGGGCGGGGCATCGAGGTGTGATGTCACAGTGTGACACGTCTATATAATTCAAAGCGTGCTTTTGTTTCTCATTTGTGAATTTAGCAATTGTAAGTAAAGAGACACTAAAATTGACAACCACCAAACAAACAAACAGCAGCAAGAAGCAGCAGCGATTAGCAGCAACTAAAAAAACATTACAAATTCTCTTCTATTGAACATTTCTTCATACAGGTACCTGGTAAGTCGTCTAAATAATTATGGTAGAATATTGTAGATTATTTAGTAGAAGACTCGAAAAGTACAAAGTCATTATTTAGCGACATTAGCATTGGTAACTAGCCGGCTAGCTAAGTTTAGCTTTTATAGTTTAGTTTTTTTATATTAATCCAACAAATTGACCTAATAATTAGTATAGAATCTATTAGATACAATGAAGTAGCTTAATTTAACCTATTTATCCCATATTTTAATCAAACTCATGTAACCTGTTTACTCCAAGTATAATGAACATAATATACTAATAAATAGAGTAGAATAGGGTCAGACTGGGACTACAATTTTAATAATCCTTGCAGTCGTGGCATGTTTTATCTGTTGTGGAATTCCTTGTCATTGTTTAGACAATACGTACAGCTTCCAGTGTATAAAATTACAGGTGAAGAGTCTTCTACAGAAAACATCTCCACAGATATTGATCAAAACATCTATGTGGATTTGGATGGAGGGATTATGGCCCTAGTCAATGAGAAAAAAATGACTGTAACAAACGTTTCCTTATAACTAAAAGCACTAAACTCTTTCTACGCTTCAATTCTGATTCTTTGATTATATTGTATATAAATCATGTTGTTGTTGTGTGTATTTTATGCTGTGTGCAGGAACATGGCAGCTGGTGAACAAAGGAGGCTTCTGCAAGGTATGCGTCTGCATCAAGGCACGTGTTTGTACATCGAAGCATGTGCTGAGGGGTATCACTTCAACTTTGTCACCTCTAGACCTACCTGCGATGCTTGTTATTTCCTTGTTCTTCAAAAGCACTGCCTGTGGTGCCTGGAGCAGCCCACCTGTCCTTTAGGTGAACAGTGCTATCATTTCTTCCGTAAATGGTACAGGTTTCCTCCAGAAAAGGACGAGTTCCTTTGGGAAACTGATGAGGATCTGTTCAGACCGGTGATGGACATTCTGCACCACGCTGACATGTTCTCCCCAGATGGAATGTGGATAGATTCCATCCAGAACTTTGTCTATGATCTTTCTGCAGGACTTCAGCTGATCACTCGTATCCTTAATGTGCGTAGGGCTATTACCCTTGCCCAATCGTTTGGAGTTCCTGCCAGCTCAGTGGGCTCAAATTGCCTGTGATTAGGCACAAAAGGGTGTGTTGGCTTATCTGTGGGCAGAGGAAGAGTTAGTGAGACATCAGCACTGATAGAATTCAATTTCTCAACCAGGGCAGAAACGTAGTCGTCCACCATCACTTCCAGTTTACCCAAAGAAGAAATGCCAGTGCATCCCTGACAATCACAACACTGTAATCACCTGATAATGTGCTCTCATAATGCACAAACACACAAAAGAAGTCGTTAAGAAGATTAACCATCTGCCTCCTCTCTACAGATGTGTGAACTTTAATTGAATTTTCTCAAAGAAGCTACATTTTCATTTACTCTTCTCTTCTCAACTCTTTCATGTAAACATAACACATATAAAACAGCATTTCATTAATTCCATATATAGTACAGTCAAAAAGACCAATCAAAGCACAATAACTTATAAAGTACTTTTTGTACTTTATAAATCTACCTCATGCACTACTTTCCCTTCACATGCAAAATGTCCTTACTTCTTAAAAAAAGACTTTATTTTACATAACCGTATGTCCCATTTTATGCTAAAAACCATAACTTACACAATAAGTCTGTGACAGACATGTTCTCATTTAAACAGCTGTATATAATACTAGTCATGATTTTATTTTTGGTGAATCACATATCTTCTGTGATCACATCAATAAAATACATTTACTACACACTGTAAAAAAAACTAAACCCCATGAAATATCAACACCATGTGATTTAAACTCAACACAGTCAACTACAATACATTATTACCATTGTGCCAAGTTTACCCTGAATTTCACCAACTTTCTAATTAGACTTGGACACTTATTCATCACGATAACATCGATTGTTAAACACACACACACACACACACACACACACACACACACACACACACACACACACACACACACACACACACAGACCACAAAGAGAGAGAGAGAGAGCATCTGACACATTACAAAGATAACTTTTATTTGAAAACGCAACAACAACATTGGACTTTGCATCAAACATCTGTAAAATCCAGAGCAGCCTTTGTAACTTCTAGGTCTCATTTCAACTTCTCCAATTCTCCGTGTACCTCAGCCAACTCTTTCTGTAGATATTTTACCTCAGCATCCAACTCAGCAAATTTTCTCATCACTTTTACACCAAGCTCTGTCAACTCCCGATGAACTCCTTGTCTCGTAACATCCTCATCCAACACTGAATACTACACAAAAAAACACATTTACTTCATATTTTAATACATGCCCTTGTACCACCATTAAGACTACACCAATATATTTAACACAATATAAAATGCATAATACTCACTGCTAATGAGCAAAACTGATCTCTTAATAACACAAACTCTTCCCCTTCCACACGTGGAATATTGGACAGACTTGTAAATGCCATTTTCCTGCAACAACAAAACACATATAATGCATTTATAAATATCTCACTACAAAATCAACAAAAAAACAAATCCTTTACACTCATTAAACATGACACAAAATATTTACCTCTTACAGTATTGTGATGCACGCTTTACTGCAGCTACAATGCACTGAACAGCGCCACCACCAGTTCAAACTTGACAAACTTATCCTTGAAAAGTCAGTCAAGATATACAGGTGAGTGACAGGTGTCTCGTCCAATGATCTGTAAGTTTCCATTCGCAAACTATACCTACCTTTTTCAGTTTGTCTGACTTGTCGTTGTGTTTTTTGGATTTGTTAATGTGTTTTTAAATTTGTTAATTTGTTTTCTGATTTGGTATTTTGCTTTTGGATTTGGTAGTGTTTTCTAATTTGTTAATTTGTTTTCGGATTTGTTGTTTTGTTTTTTTTAATTTGTTAATTTGTTTTTGGATTTGTTAATTTGTTTTTGGATTTGTTAATGTGTTTTGCACTTCTCGGCCACCATAAGTAATAGTTACCTGCAACTATAATTAACACAAACTCATACAGCACAATACATGATCCTACATTGAAACAACACTTTCCCCTACTTCTTTCCTTTATCATGTTTTGCCCAATTTCATGCAAAAATAATACAAAAAATAAGCACTATAAATAACAATAACAAATATACTATTAATTAATAAATACAGCAATTATTGTGATCTCCTATCACATATATCCGTTTCAAACAATATACATACTAATAATTACACTTAAGTATTCTACAAACTATTTTAGTCTTTAACAAACCACTGCATAGTTTTTACAATTACAACACAAAAGACACACTTTTAGACAATGTATAAATAATTTATTTGAGCACTAGAAAAATACAATAAGATTAAATTACCTCATAAAAATAAAGGGGACAAAAACTATATGCCAACTACAGTAAATCCTGACAATTTTAGAAATGTAGCATTAACACTGATATAGTCAGAACTTTACATCCTGATGGCTCTAATAATGATCCTAAAACAAACAGTACATGTAGCCAGCATTCACACTCTATTCATATAGACTGCCTTCACACTAATAGCTATCATCAACACAGTAATCACCTGATAATGTGCTCTCATAATGCACACACACACAAAAGAAGTCGTTAAGAGGATTATCCATCTGCCTCCTCTCTACAGATGTGTGAACTACTTCAAGGTCAAAGTCAAACATTTACTTCATTGTTAGAACCAAAAAGCAACACTTGGAAAAAAAACACATCTATGGGAATATATTTTCACAATTTTTGGTTTATAAACATCTCACATTTCTTAAACCTCTTCATATAATTTTAATTGACTTTTATCATAAAAGCTACATTTTTATTTACTCTTCTCTTCACACCTCTTTAATGTAAACATAACACATATAAAACAGTATTTCATTAATTCCATATATAGTGCAGTCAAAAAGACCAATTAAAGCACAATAGCTTATAAAGTACTTTTTTGTGTTGTTAACTCGGTTTATTACAACCAACATCACATGTATAAAACACACACCCCCTTAATGTACAATAAGAAAAAAGAACCCTGCTTCACAAAATGACTGCACCCCAAACAATTTTCTACACTTTAAATCTACCTCATGCACATATTCCCTTCACATTCAAAATGTTCTTACCTGTTTAAAAAATACAGAACTACTACTACAAACCACCATAAATACTTCTTGCAAAACACAATATAAATATTCCCCAAGCATCCATGCACAACACAACTCCACTTCATATTTACTTTTCACAATATCCATAAAACCATTGTAACTATTTATTATTTCCCATATAAACTACAGCTTCTACCAGCAATTACTTCTAATAACCACTGCAACATTGCATACACACAAGTAACATTATGTTCTAAAATAAACACATGCACAGATAAACAATGCCCACCCTGCCCCCATTTTTCTTAACTCCACCCCTTAACTACTGACACTTTAAATACAGAGCAACCTTTCTCACCACTCAAACTTCTTCTGATGCATCCTAGACGCAACTATGGAACAATGAGGTAACTTAACATAGCAATAGCACATTTCATACAGCCTCTCTATTTTTACACATACTCTTCATCTTATATTCACTCACCTTCTCTTTCTCTCTACAGAACAGACATTAATAACATCAACAATCAACAAAAGAACTTTCAACGTTCCCCAAGGTAAAAAATTAATATTCACACTCGCAACAATATACAATAAAATCTTGCTTCATTTGACATTTTCTAACACATTTTCCCTTCTATCCTACAGGACTACAAGTCTGCTTGCTAACAGACGCCATGTGTCGAGGTATTGAGGACTACCTACCAGATGCAGAATGCTGGGTTCACCCAGGCACGACTCTTGAGAGATCTTCTAAACAACACATAGACCACTTTGAGACAATACACAACAGTGCGTTGGTACTACTCCACATCGGAACCAATGACATTGCAAGTGGAGCACCGCCATCACTGATCATCCAACGAATGAAAGCACTAACAACTCCAATCTCTCAAGCAAATCCTCACATTCTGTATTTTGCAATTAGTGCTGTCTTGCCACGACCTACAGATGACTCAGCAAAAAAAACTACAGTGAAACAATACAACACTATGCTACACCACTGGACTACTCACACAGACATCATCTTTCTGAACACAACAAAACCTTTCCTCAAACATGGAAAAATAGTCTACCCCCTATACAGACAAGATGGCCTCCACCTTAATCAACAAGGAAAACACAAACTTTTTACATACTTTCAGCAGTTCCTTTGGCATTTTTGTCACTTTTCAACACAAACCAAACAATGTTAGTATCACATGACATTTTTGTCAGACTTGTTTACATTAATGACCATAACATGTTGTCTCTTTCTACAACAATAAATGCTCACATACATTATAAATACTTTCAAAATGTTTTCAACATAAAAAAATTCCTTCTATTTTTCCACTTTAAAGCACTTCACCTACATATATACTGAATGCTCTACAATTTTTCCAAACTTTACATGTTTGATAACAGTCCAGGCCTGAACACATCAAAAGAACATTATTCCATTTTTATTAGAGCGCCACCTGCTGGCAACAGGAAAAGGTTTTTCCACTAACTTAAACATGCAAAGTCCAATCAGCACCAAACTTTCACTTGTTTCAAAAAACCCATGGCCTAAGAACGCCCTATTGTAATTGTTCCGTTTCTTTATTATTATTAGGGCCCGAGTACCGATGGTGCGAGAATTCTATTATAATTGTTCTGTTTCTTTATTATTATTTTTTAAATTGCTCGAAAAGTCACGAAACTTTGCACACACATCAGAAATGGCGAAACTTTAGGTATGATATGTTTTTCTAAAGTGGATATGGCAAAATGGCTCAATAGCGCCACCTATACACTTTCAAAGGTGTGTGAACATATACACACATGTAACACACTAATACACACAAAAAAGTCTCTAGGTACAAAAATCCGAATCCCAACAGGAAGTCTGGTATTTTTTCTTTTATGAGCAAATTTTTTGTCATTTTTGCCATTTTCAGATGTTGTATTTTAACAAACTCCTCCTAGAGATTTTTACCAAATTTGTTCTGCACAATCTAAAGGCCTTTGCAATGTTAAATTGCAAAGATCTTGAGTTTTCATTAGAGGGTGTGTCCTTAGCGGCCTGACAAATTTTGATGTTTCGCCATCAAAAAGGAAGTTGCTATAACTCAGACATACAATGTCCAATCTGCCCCAAACTTCTCATGTTTGATACGACTCCTGATCTGAACAGATCTACATGCCCATATTCAGTATTAGTTGTAGCGCCACCTGCTGGCAAAAAGAAATGTCATATTTTACACTGTACTTCACTCTCAGAAACACAATTCAACATGCCACACAATACCAAACATGCTATAAACACGTTCACCCGTGCAACACTTGACTAAGTGCTGATGTTTGCGATTACATCACAAAACAGAAAGTTGTTTGGAACTCAGGCATACAATCACCGCTCAGCTCCAAACTTCACATGTTTGATAAAAGTCCTGGACTGATGACAATATTTATGACAATATACATTTACGGTCGTAATGGCAGCAGGAAGTGTGGCACTTTGAAATGACTGTGCTATAATTCTCCTGTCTTTACTCGCTTACATGCACCTCGCCCACTGTTCACTGTTTTCCTCAGGCCAACGGGTGGCGGTGAGCCCGGGTGCGAGGGCCCGTTCATCGCTGCTTTAATTTGTATTGTTTTCCAGCACAGTAATGTGATGAATGTAAATCAGAATCAGAATCAGAATCAGGTTTATTGGCCAAGTGTGTTGACACACACAAGGAATTTGGTTCCAGCTGTTCGTTACTCTCAAAAGTACAGACATAAATAAAAACCTATACATAACAAAACAGACACAACAAGACAAAAACAGACTATACAAGACAATACAGACATACAGACAATATGAGACAGTATAGACAGTGTGGGTAATAAATAGGGATACAGACCAGTAATGTACATAAAGTGTGGGAGTGCATGGTAGTGTTATATTGAGTTGCATAAATACTGTTATGTTTGCATCATTATGCTATAAAACACATATTATCCCATTAAGTTCGGAGCATGCGCAGAAAGAACCGGAGACATGACTGCACAGCGTTTTTTACTCGTTTACTCTGCACACTGCAAACACACCCACATGCAGCACGAGAGTGCCCTCTAATGGATATCAGATATTATAACATTAATGCAAAAACATTACAAATACAGTACAGACCCAGTTTACTGGGTAAGAGAGAGAGAAACCGGGGGGCGGAGCATATCTGTGTGACGTCACAGTAAGGCAACTTCTATGTAAATCAGAATGAATCTCTGTTTCTCTCATTTCCGATGTTTGTGTGTGAGTAAAGACATGTAAACATGGGGCTCTTCAGAAGATTTGGAGAGATTTTTCAAACCAAAGGAAAGAGGAAAACTAAACAGATTGCTGAAATGAAGGAGGAGCTGGAACACATTGAGAAATTAGTAAAAGACTTGAATGCATTTATTAATCAGATGAAAGAGAAGATAACAGAAGAGAAAGAAGAGAAAGCCATTCTGCTACAGATGGTGCAAAAACTGGAGGCTACTTTGGCTTCTGAGCGAAAACAGCGGGAACAGGACATAAATCGAAAAAATGACACACACCTCCAGTACATCACTGAGCTCCAGTCTTTCCTGAAACTCTACGAGAAATCTGTAGAACGTGAGAGAGAGATCTGTGCGAGAAAACAAAAGCGACTGCTGGAACGTGTTGCTCAGCTCGAGGTCGCTTTGAAAAGAGAGAGAGAAAAGAAGGCCAAACTAGACATGCAGGAGAGGAACAATGTACCACTCCAGGCCATCAGAGAGCTTCAGGTTTCCTTATATCTCTGTGAGAAAGAGAACGATAATTTAATGAGAGACCGAGACCAACTGGAGACACGTCTTGCTCTGCGAGAGGCCACTTTGCTTTCTGAGCAAAATAAACTCAGGAAAGAAAAAGAGAAGGCCAAACACGACCTGGAGGAAATGATCACCTCACACATCCAAACCACCAGGAAGCTCCAGGATTCCCTCAACCACTGTGAGGAAGAGAAAAAGAGGGCAGAGCACGAGAGAAATAATTTGATGAGAGAACGAGAGCGACTGGAGGAACTTGTTGTTGAGCTGGATGAAACTTTGGAATTTGTGAGTGAATTTGAGAAAAAACAAAAGACCAAACAAAACATCACTCGCTTTAAAACCAGATTCCTCAATAATTCACGAAGAACAGGAAATGGCAGCACCGGAGAGCAACAATCTACAAAGCTCTGGGCAGGTTTAGATTTAGCCGTGCCATACATATAATAAAGTACAAAACACATTAAAGTTTATTGTAATATTTAATAAAAATTGTATATTTTAATATTGTGTGTGTTTTGTGTCTTTTATTAAAGTGTTGGACTTCATTTAAATCGTAACTAAGAATTAAAATCCACATGATAAAATGTTGGGAAAATGTGACAAAAGTAAATGATAATAAAATAAAGGTTCTGATTGAAATCATTTGAACATGAACAGAAGTTAAACTGATCAAAACTATCGATTGCTGCAAAAAGTTTAGTTTGAATGCAGTCTTATAACATCTACTGTTCAAATATAACTTCTGACCACCTCAGTTAGTTACAAAACATCAGAAATAAATCTTTGAATTCAAAACATTAGAAAATAACAATTTCATTTAATAGATTTATTTTAATAATTCAATCAAATCAGTTAAAAGATTTGGTTTGGTAATTTTGACTCCTTAGATTCAGTTTAAGTCACTGAGTCAGTTCACTGGAATTGATTCAATAAAGTCTGAATCAAATGATTCACCAGAAACTTACTAGATTCCACAGTTTTGGAAAAATCTACAACATAAAACAGTCGTGTCTCCTTATAAATATTACTTTTAAAGACACTTTTGTTCTGTTTGTGAAAAACCAGCAGGTGGTCAGAAAGTTCCTTCTCTGTTCCTGGTTTAGTTTGAGGGGTTCACCTCAGTCCTCTTTAAATGCTTTTAATTTTCTTTCTCTGAATTATGCTGCTGTTAATCTCTTCCATACATCATACATTCTTATACAGGGGTCCAGACTGCGACTAAAATGGTCAACCAAAAATAATAATTTGTGAGTAATATTTTTGACAAGATTCCCACCTGCGTCCTTATAAATTTGCACGATATGACCGAGTAATCTGCATGTCATTATGTGCGTGTTCTGTGGGGAACGGTTCGAAAAAACGCTTTTCTTTCGTGTTACGAGGCTGAGACTTGCAGAATCGCATTTTTAGCCCCTAAGAAGATCAGTCATGAAAGCCCCTACACGACTGTCCCAGACAGTGTTGTGCTGGTTACTAAGAAATAGTGACTAGTTACAGTTACTCGTTACTTCATTCAAAAAGTAATTCAATTACTTTGTTGATTATTTACACCAAAAAGTAATGCGTTACTGTTAAAAGTAACTTTTCAATTACTTTTTTAAAGAACATTCTTTATGTTCCATTAATGCGTTATGGTCTACACAAACACAAAACTGACTTAAACACAAAGTCATTTTTAAACACTATTTATTTCATTCACACCAGCACAAACTGAATATATCACACAGATTCTGAATAAATAACAAAACAAGCTGAATAATATAAACGGAAACGTAATGCATTTTATAATGCATAAAATTAGTGTTCGAACATATAACAGAAATGTCTCTGTGGCTACTAAACTAACCATTATTTTTAACAAACAAATATTTTAATAACAAATGTGTGCTTATTTATTTAAAACAACAAAAGGTGCTTACTAGCAAGGACCTGAATGAATGTTAATTTGAGTTTGACCCTCCAAACCAGTGGTTGTACCGCATGAGAAGAAGTCTCTCAAACCTTTGGTCAGACAGCTTGTTCCTCTTTGGAGACAGTACCAGACTTCCCAGGCTGAAAAGTCTCTCAACAGGTGCACTTAATGGAGTAGCTGCATTTTTCTTCAGAGAAATTTCCTTTATTGTGGGAAATTGTATCGGTTGTTCTCAAGTAGGTCATTACTTCAGTTTCCACAGTGCTGAAGGTATCATCAGCCTCCTCAAAACAGAAAAAGTCCTGCACTTAGAAGGAGCTTGAGTCTGGTGTTGTCTGAGACACAGGCATCTTGGCTGCTTGCTGAACAGGACCAGGGTGAGGGATGAGCTTGTGACACTCTGCTGCAAGCATTCCTTTGACCATCTCTTTCTCCCTCTGGTCTCTCAACCATCTCAGTTTGAACATAAGAAATGAGACAGCTGCCAGTATTGCATTGTGTCTTTCCAAAACGGATAAAAATCGTGTTTTGATTGCTTGCAGAAAAAAAACAAAAAAAACCCCACAGTGACACAGATATTAGAATGAGTGAAAGATTCCCTCTATGTACATTCTATGAAAGCTGTACACCACTGTAATTTTTGACCTATAGATACGAGTTATAAAATCATTTAAATATCACAAAAACACACATTAAGAAACTAAAAATATACGTGCAACTGGACAAAACTAAAACTTTATTTTGCAAAAAAAAGGAATTATGGTATTATCACTGTTTATTTTTTATCCAGTGGGTAGGTGCAGTACAGTGTGTGAATAGAATCAAATATTATTTTTTGCACTTTACATTCTTTCCATTTCTTACGCTATATTGGTGCTTGCTCGGCTAAAAATATTAATGTTGTAGGGTGCCCACCCAATGGCCCAACGACGGAATCCCCTGGTGTGGGAGAAGGTATGCTGCATGTTAGTCCTTCTCGCGTGGCTGTAAAAGATTACTCAAATAGATTGCACTTTGTTACATTAATCCAATTTTAACCTCGAATCTGACTCCAATTTATAATTAAGATTATGAATATGTCTAATTTAAGATGATCACCTTATTGGTTGTACTTCTTCTTGTGCTCAGCTAACGATACCTGCTCACTGAGGCACATTGTCCAGTCTGAATCTTAATCTAATAATGTATTTAGCCACTTAGTTATTGTCAGGGATCTCCCTGCCACGCCCCTTCAGCAGCTGTCAAACTTTGGGATTCCCCGAAGCACTCTGCTTCTTCTCCCGTGTGTGCCCCGCCCGCACGGAGCCTCTCTACGTCATGCTGATCACACACACCTTCACTCACTCATCTCCTTCCTGCAGATGAACATCTCATAATACTGTGTGGAAGTGAGAATGTACAGGTTGTTTTTACTCCATACACATGAACTTACTTTGATCAGAAACACAATCATACTCCAAATCAATTAATCAATAAGTCAATAAAAGAATCCCAAACTGCTGTGTGTCTTGTCCTCGCTATTAATGACGTCATTAGAGCTCCCACTACTTCTAATTACCTGCTGTGACAGTGAGCTCTAATACACATCACACTGCACCTACTGTCCATTTATGATTCTGAGAGAAAGGGAGAGAGAGAGAGAAAGAGAGAGAGAGAGAGAGAAAGAGACAGACCAGAGGGCGGAGCATCTCTGTGTGACGTCACAGTAGGGCGACTATGTAAGTCAGAACGCGTCTTTGTTCTCTCATTTCCGAGGTTTGTGCGTGTGAGTAAAGACACGTAAACATGGAGCTCTTCAGAAGGTTTAGAGAGATTTTTTATACCAGAAGAAAGAAGAAATCTGAGCAGATTGCTGAAATGAAGGAGAAGCTGGAACACATGGAGAAAGTAGTAAAAGACTTGGATGCATTTTCTAATCTGATGAAAGAGAAGTTAGCACAAGAGAAAGAAGAGAAAGCCATTCTGCTACAGACGGTGCAAAAGCTGGAGGCTACTTTGGCTTTTGAGAGAAAGCAGCAGGAACAGGACATAACTGAGAGAAACTCCACACATCTCCAAAACATCACCGAGCTCCAGTCTTCCCTGGAACTCTGCAGGAAACAGGAGAAAACAGTAGAACGTGAGAGAGAGAGCTGGGTGAGAGAACAAGAACAACTGCAGGAACGTGTTGCTCACCTTGAGGCCACTTTGAAAAGCGAGAAAGGAAAAAAGGCCAGACTATACATGAAGGAAATGAACACGTTACAGATTCAAACCTTCAGGGAGCTTCAGGATTCTCTGGATCATTGTGAGGAAGAGAATAGAAATTTGATAGCAGACCGAGAGCGAGTGGAGACACGTCTTGCTGTGCTTGAGGTCGAGTTGGAATTTGAGAGAAAGAAAATAGTGAAAGAAAAAAGAAGGCCAAATTAAACATGGAGGAAATGACAACCTCACATCTCCAAACCACCAGGAAGCTCCAGGATTCCCTCAACCAGTGTGTGGAAGAGAAAAAGAGGGCGGAGCACGAGAGAAATATTTGATGAGGGAACGAGAGCGACTGGAGGAACATGTTGTTTAGCTGGAGGAAACTTTGGAGTTGGAGAATGAATTTAGAAAAAAACAAAAGCCCAAACGAGACATCACTCGCTTTATAACCAGATTCCTCAATAATTCATGAAGAACAGGAAATAGCAGCAGTGGAGAGAATCTGCAAAGCTCTGGGCAGGTTTAGATTCAGCATGTGAACACATACCATACATATAGTTTTTTTCCCTCTCTTCTTTTTGTTTTACTATTTCTACTATGTTTGTTGTAATACTAATAAAACTAAATACTTGAATTTTGTGTGTGTTTGTTTCTTTTTTTTAAGTGTTTATGACATTTAATTCCCAACTAAGTATTAAAATCCACATGATAATATTTTGGGAAAATGTGACAAAACCCAATTCTGTTTAAACCCATTTGAACATGAACAGAAGTTAAACTGATCAAAACTATCGATTGCTGCAAAAAGGTTTAGTTAGAATGCAGCCTTATAACATCTACTGTTCACTTTTGAGAACCTCAGTTAGTTACAAAACATCAAAAGTAACAGTTGGCATTCAAAACATTACAAATAACAATTTAATTGAAAAGATTGATTTACATTTTTCAGTCCATTCAGTTAAAAAAGATTTGGTTTAATTATTTCGACTCATGGATTCAGTTTAAGTAACTCGGTTCAAGAGTTTATTAATGTCAAAATAAAGGTATAAAAGAGTCGATTCACTGGTTTTGGTTTAATTGAGTCTGAATCCATAGATTCACTGGGAAATGACTCGATTCCACAGTTCCAGAAAAATCAGTAACATAAAACATTCGGTCCCCTTAAAAATACTACTTTAAAAACCTTTACTCTGTTTGTGCAAAACCAGCAGGTGGTCAGAAAGTTCCTTCTCTGTTCCTGGGTTAGTTTGAGGGTTCACCTCAGTCAGCTTCGTCTCCGTGGTTTGGCTCGTCATCTTACATCATCGTCTCATTGTAGATGAACGGTGTTCCAGCATGAAAAAACCCCTGACCTGCATATATACAGACAAAAATCAGTTCCCAACATCTCAACATTCACTGTTTCTAGTTCAATAACAGAACAAATAGCATTCGTACAGTTCAGAGTCTGATTTGAGATTTGATCAAGTTTTCATTGGATTCTAACATGTTTGATTGAGTTCTTGCATGTAGATGATATACTTTTAATACATTTAATACTAACTTCATGCAGTTCTTAACATAAGGACTGGAATTTTATAAAATGTTTTGACAACAAAAATTGTTTTAAATGATATTAAATCTGTACTCGTTAATTTTCTACATTATTTATTACATTATTTTTTTATCAGCTGATTTAATCAACAGTTTAAGTTTTAGACCAGTTTAATATTATTAAGAAAAATATCTTGCTTTGTAAAAGATCAACATCACATATAACTAGACAACAAAACACCATTAATAATATTTGTACAGAATTAAGTAAAAAGAAAGTCCTGACAGGGCCACTAGAGGGCAGTGTGAGACCTGACATCTGACAACCAAACTGCAGTAATTATTATTATTATTATTATTATTATTATTATTATTATTATTATTATTATTATTATTATTATTATTATTATTATAGTTTTGGGGGGATTTATGAAGGTTCTTGCTTTGATCAGCAAGATCAGTCCAGTCCAGTTTTATTGTTTAAGCAAAAGCAATTATTAGAATTTAATCATTTTATCCCTTTGGGTTTTATTAATGTGTAAATCTGCATATAATAATAATACAAATTAATCATTATAAAATCATAAATATGTTTAAATGTAGACCTTTATGTACTAAAGCACCTCAGTGCAATAAAGTATTACATTGTAAAGTCCAGCAAACACGACATGGGAGTGAATTCCTTGTAGCATTTTCTTGAACTTGGTTTGCAGGAGAAAATCTGGTTTTGTTGAAATAACAGGTTAACAGATGATAACTGGATAAATAACTAATGAATAAATGCTTCATCCAGCTCATTAACATACAAACTGATGATGAGTTCCATCACCTGCTGTATGAACCTGAACAGAATCCACATTGTATTTCTAGTTGGAGATGCTGAGATTCTCTTTTTATTAAAACAGCAGGATGAGTTACTAAAGCTGAGCTTTTTCTCTCACTGAGACGTGAATTTTGTAGAACTGCTACTGCAATTTTTT
>JBCEWE010000381.1:0-30839 GCA_039877035.1 Silurus lanzhouensis
TTTGGATTTTGTTTCAACCCGATAATAAAAACCTTCATTTAAAATCTGCATGTCGTGTTCACTTGTGTATCTTTTACTAATATTTAAATTAGTTTGATGATCTAAACATTAAAGTGTGACAAACATGCAATAAATATACACAGTGGTGTGAAAAGTGTTTGCCCCCTTCCTGATTTCATACTACTACAAAGTATGTACTTGATATACAATGCTATTTTTTTTCTTTGTCTTTTAACAGCATTTAGTTGAATCTTCTGAGGAGAAGTGAGTTCCACACACCAGCCATCAACCGGAAAAGAGGTTCAAGCAGTCTCCAAACTCAGCACCTGTTTCAGCTCTACCAGTAAGAGTGAGAGACAGAAAATCCCAGTCTTCACTGGTTGTATCCCCCAACACACCTGAAGAGAGGTGGAATCAGGATTTTACACCCCAGCCAGTCTGTAGACCATCTGTCATAGCACTTGTTGATGAGAAGATGTTGGGAACGGGCTACAAACTGTTAGTTGACGACTTCTACACAAGTCCAGCACTGTTTAGAGATCTCCTAAAAAAATAACATCTGGGCATGTGGGAAAATTCAGTCCACAAACCCTCAAACCATCACCAACAAGCTTCTGAAAAAAGCTCCTCGAGGCCTCATCACTGGCTGAGAGAAGAGGATTGCTGTTTGTAGAATGGAAGGATAAAAGGAAGGTCCAGATGTGCTCCATCATTCACAGAGGCACTGAAGGAAGCATTGTGCTACTTTTATTTTCATTACTTTCTTCTTCTACTGTTTTTCTAATGTTCAAATACCAGTCTTATGCTTATTGTGTGAATGTTATTATTCCCAGTACATTTGGTTATCAGGCTGCTTTTCCTCAAACAGACGGAGGGAGAAAAGGACTACACACAGTCTCAGAATAATGTTTTTAGGAATCTCCTTTTTATTGTATTTTCTTCAAAGTTGAAATATAAACTCATTACACATGTGACTTTTAACCCGTCACTATTCTGGATTGTTTCAGGACCGAATTCATGTATTTATATATAAAAAAACTAATGTTTTATGACGTACACATTTTTTCTAAGGAACTTCTGCATCTTTGGATGATGTAAAGCCCAAAGTGTGTTCTTTCAAAAGAGATGTAAATTGTGTATGTAGCACACTGTTGTCAGGAACTTTACCATTGAAAGTCAGGAAAAAGGAGCTAAAAATGCACCAGTTGTTGAAAACAAAACCAATATAGAAACATTTATTCCAGCTCATAAATCCTATAAAACATGCAGCATTAAACATGAACTTCCAGCAGATGAACATCTCATAATACTGTCTGGAAGTGAGAAATGTACAGGTTGTTTTTACTCCATACACATGAACTTACTTTGATCGGAAACACAATCATACTCCAAATCAATTAATCAATAAAGTCAATAAAAGAATCCCAAACTGCTGTGTGTCTTGTCCTCGCTATTAATGACGTCATTAGAGCTCCACTACTTCTAATGACCTGCTGTGACAGTGAGCTCTAATACACATCACACTGCCACCTACTGGTCATTTATGATTCTGCAACATTCATAGAGACACTCCGGTCAACTTCCGGTTCTCAACTCGGATTCACTCGCTTTATACACAGTTTACAGCCGTTTTTATCTTATTTATGACTGTAATATCGCTCTTCTCTCAGGAACAACAGAAAAGCTGTGAAGACATGATATTTTATCCGCTCTTTACCTCTGTAATGTGCGCATGCGCATAGTGTCAGGTTAAATGAGACCGGGTTACGACACAGACGGAGGGCGGGGCATCTCCCTGTGACGTCACAGTAAGGCAACGTCTACAATTGGAAAACTCGTCTCTGTTTCTCTCATTTCCGAGGTTTTTGCTTGTGAGTAAAGAGGCATAAACATGGAGCTCTTCAGAAGGTTGAGAGAGTTTTTTCAAACCAGAAGAACGAAGAAAACTAAGCAGATTGCTGAAATGAAGGAGAAGCTGGAACACATGGAGAAAGTATTAAAAGACTTGGATGCATTTTCTCTTCTAATGATAGAGAAGATAACAGAAGAGAAAGAAGAGAAAGCCATTCTGCTACAGACGGTGCAAAAGCTGGAGGCTACTTTAGCTTCTGAGCGAAAGCAGCAGGAACAGGATATAACTGAGAGAAGCCAGAGCTGGGCGAGAGAACAAAAACAACTGGAGGAACGTGTTGCTCAGCTTGAGTTTATTTTGGAGCAGACCACCATGGAGCTCCAGTCTTCCCTGAAAATCCATGAGGAACTGGAGAAAACTGTAGAAGGTGAGAGAGAGAGCTGGACAAGAGAACAAACGAAAGTGGAGAAACATGTTGCTCAGCTTGAGGTCACTTTGAAACAGACCACCATGGAGCTCATGTCTTCCCTGAAAATCCACGAGGAACTGGAGAAAACTGTAGAAGGTGAGAGAGAGAGCTGGAAGAGAGAACAAAAACGACTGGAGGAACATGTGCTCAGCTTGAGCTCACTTAGAACAGACCACCATGGAGCTCCAGGATACTCAGAATCACTGTGAGAAAGTAAAAAATAGTGCAGAGCAGGAGAGAGATCATTTGATCAGAGACAAAGAGCGACTGGAGGAACGTGTTGCTCAGTTTGAGCCCACGTTGGATTTTAAAGAAAAACAAGAGGACGAAAGAGAGAAAACTAAACTTGACATAGAGGAGAGGAACAACTTACAGCTTCAGACCAACAGGGGGCTCCAGGATACCCAGAATCTCTGTGAGGAAGAAAAGAAGACTTCAGAGAATAAAACAGATAATTATATGAGAGTCCGAGAGCGATGGGAGGAAAGTGTTGCTCAGCTGAGACAAGAAAACATTCAAAAGAAAAGGAGAAATAGAAAAAAAAGAAGACGACAAGAGAAACAGAGAGTCTGAACATGCCTTTTTCCCCTTTCTGTTTCTCTTATGGCTATTTATGATAATTTTACACTTATAGTCAATAGTATAAAGCTGAGTGTAAAACTATTGTATCTTGTAGATCGTCTCATCTTTTAATCATTTTTTATTTCTGTCTTGTCAAATCTTTTTTTTAATCTTTTTTTAAATCTTGATTTTAATCTTTTACTACAATGAGACACAATAAACACTATTAACAACCATGATTTTTGTCTTCCTTACAAACGGCGTATGACCTCCTCATGGATTCTTCCACTTAGTTTATATCCCTCTTGTGGGGCAGGGGGCTGTGGCTCGGGGTCATAATGCTGAGGGGGAGGGAGGTCAGGAGGGAGAGGGAAACTGGTCCTCAGTGCCACATTGTGCAAAACACCACACACCCTGATAATCTTGTACACTTTTAACGGGTGGTATAGAAGTCTTCCACCTGAGACATCCAGAGCTCCACATCTGCATTTCAGGAGGTGAGGAGCGTCTGAGGGGTGAAGCCTCTGTCACCTGTCATATTATAGACTACATCAGGACAATGTTTACATTTTCTACATGTTGTTAAACTCAACAAGAAGCCAGTCATCACGTCCTGCAGCTGCCTGTAGTCTGTTCCCTACACTGCTATGTGTCAGGATAAAGGAATCATGTGCTGAAGCAGGTCAGTGTGCCACAGTGAAGGGAAACCTGATGTATCAACTACCCACCTTAATAATAACATCCAAAATGACAGGCATTATGACACTCAGGGGCAGATACCAGACCTCTAGCATGAGATTTAATAGAATTATATTATATCTAAAGAAGGTCTTTGTGAAAAAGTTGATTATATATAATATTTATATAAAGTATTTCCCTGTCTGCCATTTCCCACTAAAACAACCTGTTGTCATTAACCACAGAGTGGTGAGGACCTGTATTTGGACGGGGATGGCATGGTTCTGGTGTGTTTCACTCTGTAGTACTGGACCCAATTCAGCACATAGATCCAGGAGCACAGCTGTAGGAATCTAAATCAGCTTATTATCCAGTCATCATCCAGGCCAAGAAATCATCATGGTCCCTGGAGACTCTTTCTCTCCTTAATCTTCCATTGGCACCGCAGCATTTATGATTTATTCCAGCTCATTATGGAAAAATAAAATAAACTGATATTTGGTCCTGTGCCATGAACATAAAAGCAATAATAGCTACAGAAAAGCTCCTGCTTCCCTCTGTAGCGGGTTTTTAAATCCCATTTAAAATGCTTTCAGTGATTCTACATTCTGTTTATATGAAGTGTTTCAACAGTTTGCATGTTAATTGGCTGTATGGTGCATTTAAGTCCAATGTGAATTATGTGAATTTATGAACCACATCTGGCTGGAAAAGACAAGTGTCCAAATACTTTTGACCACACAGTGTCTATCAGCTAAAAAGCAGCAGCTTCGGATCAGTCGCGTTTCCTCTGGGATTCAATCTGAAATATTACTTTTGATTTTTATTATATGAAATATTTTATATTATATATTTGATATTATTCAAATTATTATTATACAGTCTCCTCCAAGCAGCTCGTCCCCTGTGAGGACTCAGTCTCCTCCAAGCAGCTCGTCCCCTGTGAGGACTCGGTCTCCTCCAAGCAGCTCGTCCCCTGTGAGGACTCGGTCTCCTCCAAGCAGCTCGTCCCCTGTGAAGACTCGGTCTCCTCCAAGCAGCTCGTCCCCTGTGAGGACTCAGTCTCCTCCAAGCAGCTCGTCCCTTGTGAGGACTCAGTCTCTTCCAAGCAGCTCGTCTCCTACCAGTCATGAGCCTCACATAGAGATAAATACAGAGCACATAGTGTTCGAACAGCTTTATGTTATAGGTTACAGAGGGATTTCTGTCCAACACCAGGGGATCAGGAGGAGAAGGAAAAAGATGAAGAGATCAAGAGGAAGAAGATGAAGAGAAGATGTTATGGACTCGTCTCTGAGCAACAGTTTAAAGTCTCATCTCACTCGTTCCTGTTCAGTATCTCACCTCAGGTCTGGGGATATCAAAGATTCCTGTAGATGATGTGTTGTGTATACAGTAGAACATCAGCTGTAGGAGAACCAGGGAATAATTGACCAAACAAGGATTTAAATATCAAGATTTAGCAGAAAGGAGGAAGTTGTTTTTGCTGATAACTGATCAAATGTTACACTAGGGCACTTTGTATTTGTGGAAGTGGTGTTACGAATCTCACGTGTAAACATTTGAATTGTTTTTATGCCTCGTTATTCTTAAAACTAACATTTATAGAACTGACTAATAGAAAGGTTTTTTTTTTCATGGATCACCTCAAATCAGTGTTACATTCATTGTGTGTGTATAATGATGGCATGTCAGCTATAAGGGTGATGAAGGAAAAGTCAAATCCAAATGAAGTTTGTCACTTTTTTGTTTCTTGTCATTATTTGTTGTCCTCCCCATGTGCTGCTGTACACAGGTGAACAGAGACGTCCATTCCACACCAAGCTTTTTACAGAAATCATATAGAAATCATATATTTATAAGAGTTTAGTTTCTTATTTTAATACCGATATAAAAATCCCATACATATTATGGTGTAGTCGTGGACCAGTTGAGAAAACACTAAGTGCTTGTAAAAAGACTGGCGGCAGATCAAAATCAATCACATCTTTCATTAATGTTTTTTCTTTTTTAAATACATTTTTGGACCTGATTGTATTCAATAAAAAATATGTATTACAGTTAATTTACCTTGTGATTAATTTACCAGATTATTTTAATCTAATGATAATTTCTTGCTTAGAAACGTCTTAATAAGTAGATGATTATAATTGAAAGATAAACAGAGACTATAAATACTACCATGTGTTTAAGTAAAACATCTGTTTGTGTTCAGAGAAGGTAAGTATAATGAATAATCTAAGGGAAATTAAATAAAGTCTGTTAAAAGTGCAGTGTTGTCAGGAAACAGAAGGAAGCGAGGCCAGGTAGCATGAATGAATGATTTATTTTCTAATAGCTCATAACACACATCTGACACGCGATAATCACGTGTTCTCTCATTATTTTCAATGCACTTCTACTCCCCCTAATGGTCACTTTAAGTATAACAACAACAGGTCACCACATGCAGTACAAACTAATTACACCTCAAATTAAACCCCACAATTTTTATCAAAATCACATTCCAAACTGCAAACACATGTTTTCTATTAAATAATATAATTCTAAATATTTTAATACCCTACTGTGTCTAAACAGAGGAGCGCTATAGGAACTCGTGTAGGGTTTACAATCACACACCACTTCGCTTGTCTTAACACCACCCGTTTTCAGCTTCCGCGTTTGAATCATTGAAGCCCCGCCTCTTTTGTGACGTCGGTATCTCTGATAGCGCCCTGGACTTTTATTGTCATGACAACTTTGTTGTGCTGCAGTTCAACACAAACATTTACTGACCACAGCAATGAAGCGCAAACAAACAGCTGAAATGTTTTTAATTGTTTTTAGTGATAAGCGTCAATGTTTTGAACAATCCGCTCTCCAAGACGCCAAAAAAGATTTTTCAGCCAGAAAGAGCGACTTTCAGAAGAAAGAAGGAGAAATAATGACAGATAATAAGACGGGTAACAGCTACAGCTGCTTCTCCTGCTGTCAACTTTATTCAACTTTATTGTCATTGTACAGAGAACAAGTACAGAGACAATGAAATATAGTTATTATTTAGTTCCTAAAACCACATTAAATATCAATCTGTCATGCAGGAAATATAAAATGATTTTGTACTGACTGAGTAATGCAGCACTTATAAAATATTTGTACTACAACATTGTGTGTGTTTAAGACTGGTGCAGTTTTGCATGACTCTGTTCTGTTCACTGTTTTAACTAGAAGTTTATAATGATTTCTGTTTAACTTAAAGTTTGTTTTGTATTTTGTAGATAAATTTAACGTTGCCAAGTGCAGAGATAAAAAAGGCAACATCAGAAGGCCAATGAATGCCTACATGGTTTGGGCGAGGAAACAGAGGCCCATCTTTTCCAAGGCCAATCCAAATAGCAGCTCTGCAGAGATCAGCATGCAGCTTGGGATCGCGTGGAACAAACTGAGTGAAGAACAGAAGAAACCCTACTACACTGAATCATGGAGGCTTAAACAGGAACACGAACAGTTGTTTCCTGGTAGGTGAACTTTCTTTATAGACAAATTGCAAAATAACAAAACAAACGCATCAATTCTGACACTTTTATTGTTTTTATGTTGCTTCTTACTCTTTAAATTCTTCTTTTCTATCATGTAGATTGGGTTTATAAACCACTTCCAAAGAAGGGAAGGAGAAAAGGCAGTTTGCAGAGTAGTGACTCACAGAGGAGACCTGATCATCAACCAAACCACCACATAGTCATGAACATGCCAGAAGAAGTACCAGTCCATGACCTCGTGCCTGAAGTTAGTGATCAGTTCCCTGGCCTTAGCCACCAAGAACTGCTGTCTCCTAAAGACTTCTGCTTTGATCCTCCTCTTTTCCCTTCTGTTTCTGAGTCGACTTTCTGCCAGACCAAGTGAGTTAGTAAACTGCATTGGAACAGTTTCAGAAGAATGACATGCAAATGAAGTTTTACTCTGCATCTTAAATAATCGCCATAATCGCCACTCATTTACTTTAATATGCAGCTAAAATTGTGCACTTCTGTTTACAGCACCTGCTATGGGTCTGACTGTACAAGCAGTGAGGTTCAGCTCGAGGACGAGGAGGAAATCACTTTGCTCAACAACGACATCTTTTCCATATTAAATGAGAATTGTGACTTTTTTAACCAGTCTGGAGCCCAGAATCATACTGAAGACCCCCACAACAGCACAGAGATCCTGGATTCTGTACCAGCCTTTGATGTCGACAGCTTCGAGGATCTGTTGAAGCAACTTGAAGAGATGGAAAATGATTCAGGAATAGAGGAAGATGGTGAAATACGAACATTTCATGTTCTTTAGTGTGCATGTTGTTTCACCATCTTCATTTTATATTGAATTCCAATGTAAAGTTTTATTTAAATAAAGATTTTGAATTTCAATCATGTCTAATGTCTCTTCATCACAGAGAGCATTCAATGATGGCATTTTTTTTCTTGAAATCCACTTTAGTAAAGTCAGTGATGTTTGATGTCCTTAAAGAAAAGGAATTTGACAGAAACTGAACTTGAGGTATTTTCTTGCAGCTTTAGTGCTTTGTTCATTTTGAGCTCTGAAAGCAATATAGCTGACAGTTAATGTGGGGCAGAACCTGATTCACTTAAACATCTGTACTTTATAATTAATCACATGGATTGGCACAAGAAAGTGGATGATCTTTCAGCAGTTATTCTGACAGGGTTAACACTGGATTCACCTCACAACACCTGAACACTACTGCTGGATGGAGCAGCGGGTGCGTGCACGAGCGGCGGTTGGTGAATGGAGGGTGGAGCCGGGGGGAAACGAGCGGTGAGAAGCAGATCTGTGGCTGATGGGACTAATCAGTGTGCTCTGTTTTAGTGACTGGTGACGAGGAGAAAAAGGAGAAAGACACGAGCAGAGCTGAGCAGGTGTGTGTGTGTGTGTGTGTGTGTGTGTGTGTGTGTGTGTGTGTGTGTGTTTGTGTGTGTGTGTGTGTGTGTGTGTGATGTAAAGTGTTTGAGTAAATGTACTTTGTTACTGTACTTGAGTAACTATAAGTGACTTCCTGTCTGATGAACTGTTCTGTATTGGTTCTGTTTACTTCAATAGTAAGGAATGTAGACCTGAGATCCTGATTATTGGTCTTTTATTACCCATAAGGCAGTGGTTTTTAACCTTTTTTGAGGCGTGACTCATTGTTTACATGAAGAAAACACAGTGCATGTAGGGGTACGGTCTCAGGAGTCCTGCAGTAAGTGTGCTGTGTGCATGTGATTGATGAATGTGCAGGTAGAAATTCAACTGAAACTGCATTCAATCTGGTTGATTATCAAGCAAGTTATTTTTTAACTACATTTAAGTTCCCTGTTATAGGATTTTGTAAATTCCAACTGTATTTCCATTAATTCCTGTTAATACCGAAATATTCCTGATAATTCATATGGGAAGTTTCCAGTCTTGAAAATTCCTGCAACCACATTCCTAGGAAATACATGAGCTTTTCCTTGGTCTTGGGCACAGGGATATTTTGCCTGCCTTTTTTTTCTTTTAAGTTTTACATTGTTCTGATATCAGATGCCCCAAGAAATTGCAGTTTAGACACAGAAGCTTTGTGTATGTGAGGATCCTCTATAATTATTTGGAGAAAGAGTCTGGTGTCATTATGCCATGGTTTGGGAAGTCGGGATGTTGTTAATAAATGTGAATTTCATATTCATATTCATGTCATACAGTGTGTCTGTGTTCTACATTACAGTGGGGTTCAGTTCCTACCTGTGTTTTTTTTGTTCTGACCTCTGCTTCAAATTCCTACATGTTCTATGAAAACCAATTTACATAAATTTTCTTTTTCCCCTTTTTATTTTTCTTTCTTCTATTTGTTCCAGTGTTTCTTTGAACATACAACATACAATACAATACAATACAATACAATACAATACAATACAATACAATACAATACAATACAATACAGGTGTGAATCTACCTGTCATGATGAGTGTATTTGTAAATTATCCGCTAGGTGGCAGTAATGGCACACTTACCGGTAAGCTGTAGAAGAACTCATGTAGAAGTGATGATGTTACAGTGCAGTTGTTGCATGTGCAGACCTGTGATGGAGTAAAAGAGATGTTTCTCACTGAGAGTTTTCTACACTGAAGTAAGAAACATACAGAGAGAGAAGACAATTGTGTCTTGTTGTTGGTGATGTATTTTATCTAAACAGTGTATTTTCAGTCTGTGGTACGTTTTCTTTTTTTCTGCAGACTTTCCTGATGCCCCCAAACTGATTATGATGATGGTGACAGCATGGACAAGTGTTTTGTCTCGTGACGGCTCTTTATGTCGAGACCTTCACATAGTCAGCAAACTGAAAGCACGGGGAAACATTAGATTTGCTCAGAAAGTACTGGGATGAGGTAAGTAGCTGAATCTTAGTGTTCCTCTCAGTTCCATTGTTTATTACTGGCAGGCCAGAACAGTCATCAAACATCTTTTTCACCAGGACTTTTCATGTATTTTACTGCCTACTTCTTAAAACAGGAGTGATGTGGTCATATTTCCTAGATCTAGTGAGGACTCTTGCTGCTGCATTCTGGACTAACTGAAGTTTATTTCTGCACTTACTCACACACCCAGACAGTAAAGCGTTACAGTAGTCTAATCTACAAGTAACAAAAGCATCAACTAGTTTTTCTGCATCCTGTAACGACATCATATTTCTAATTTTAGCAATATTTCTAAGGTGAAAGAAGGCGATCCTGGTGATGTTATTAACGTGAGCCTTAAGGGAAAGTCTACAGTCAATAATCACACCAAGATCTTTAACTGCTGTACACGCTGAAACAGAAACACCATCCAGAGATGCTACAGAATCAGAAAGTTTGCTTCTAGGGTTAAGGTTAGGGTTAGTCATGTGATGGAAATGTCTTTGCAGGTGGACGAATGCTATTTGTTCTGTTATTGAACTAGAAACAGTGAATGTTGAGATGTTTGGGAACTGATTATTGTATGTATATATGCAGGTCAGGGGTTTTTTCATGCTGGAACACCGTTCATTACAATGAGACGATATTTTTAATTTTTTTAACTAACTGAGTTTCTCAAAAGTTATATTTGACCTGTAGATGTTATAAGGCTGCATTCTAACTAACCCTTTTTGCAGCAATCGATAGTTTTGATCAGTTTCACTTCTGTTCATGTAAAATTGGGTTTAAACAGAATTGGGTTTTGTCACATTTTTCCCAAAATATTATCATGTGGATTTTAATACTTAGTTGGGAATTAAATGTCATAAACACTTTAATAAAAGAAACAAAACACACACAAAATTCAAGTATTTAGTTTTTATTAGTATTACAACAAACATAGTAGAAATAGTAAAAAAAAAGAAGAGAGGGAAAAAAACTATATGTATGGTGTGTGTTCACATGCTGAATCTAAACCTGCCCAGAGCTTTGCAGATTCTCTCCACTGCTGCCATTTCCTGTTCTTAAGTTCAGTATAAAGCGAGTAATGTTTCGTTTGCCGTTTCGTTTTTTCTCCCATTTATTTCTCAAAGTTTCCTCCAGCTGAGCAACATGTTCCTCCAGTCGCTCTCGTTTCCTCATCAAATAATTTCTCTCGTGCTCCGCCCTCTTTTTCTCTTCCACACAGTGGTTGAGGGAATCCTGGAGCTTCCTGGTGGTTTGGAGATGTGAGGTTGTCATTTCCTCCATGTTTAGTTTGGCCTTCTTTTTTTCTTTCACTATTTTCTTTCTCTCAAATTCCAACGCGACCTCAAATAGAGCAAGACGTGTCTCCACTCGCTCTCGGTCTGTCATCAATTCATTTTTCTCATCCTTGCAATGATCCAGAGAATCCTGAAGCTCCCTGATGGGTTGAATCTGTAACTTGTTCAATTCCTCCATGTCGAGTTTGGTCTTTTTTTCTTTCTCTCTTTTCAAAGTGGCCTCAAGCTGAGCAACACGTTCCTGCAGTTGTTTTTGTTCTCTCACCCAGCTCTCTTTCTCACGTTCTACTGTTTTCTCCTGTTTCTCGTAGAGTTTCAGGGAAGACTGGAGCTTGGTGATGTTTTGGAGGTGCGTGGTGTTTCTCTCAGTTATATCCTGTTCCCACTGCTTTCTCTCAGAAGCCAAAGTAGCCTCCAGCTTTTGCACCGTCTGTATCAGAATGGCTTTCTCTTCTTTCTCTTCTGTTATCTTCTCTTTCATCAGATTAGAAAATGCATCCAAGTCTGTTACTACTTTCTCCATGTGATCCAGCTTCTCCTTCATTTCAGCAATCTGCTCAGATTTCTTCTTTCTTCTGGTTTGAAAAAACTCTCTAAACTTTCTGAAGAGTCCCATGTTTACGTGTCTTTACTCAAACGCACAAACCTCGGAAATGATAAACAGAGGCATTCTGACTTACATACAGGTTGCCCTACTGTGATGTCACAGAGAGATGCTCCGCCCTCCGTCTGTGACGTCACTCGGGATCTCTCTCTTACACGCACACACTCACTATGCGCATGCAGCACATTACAAAGGGAAAGCACGGATAAAATATCATGGCGTCTTTACAACTTTTCTGTTGTTCCTGAGAGAAGAGCGATATGACAGTCATAAATAAGATAAAAACGGCTGTAAACTGTGTATAAAGCGAGTGAAGGTCAGCGGGACTCCATGCTCTCTGAGGACGGACCGGGGCTAGCTTAGCATGCTAACTTCAGTAGATATCTCTGTTACATAATACATAGAGGTTTTTAAAGTCCAAACTGTCTTTTATTCACATTCTGTTGATAATTGTATTTGATTGATGAGTGTTTAAACTACACTTATTACATAGAGCTCCATAGAGAAAACAGTTAGTACGACAGTAAACGGTCTGAGTTGAGAACCGGAAGTTGACCGGAGTGACTCTATGAATGTTGCAGAATCATAAATGACCAGTAGGTGGCAGTGTGATGTGTATTAGAGCTCACTGTCACAGCAGGTCATTAGAAGTAGTGGAGCTCTAATGACGTCATTAATAGCGAGGACAAGACACACAGCAGTTTGGGATTCTTTTATTGACTTTATTGATTAATTGATTTGGAGTATGATTGTGTTTCTGATCAAAGTAAGTTCATGTGTATGGAGTAAAAACAACCTGTACATTTCTCACTTCCAGACAGTATTATGAGATGTTCATCTGCTGGAAGTTCATGTTTAATGCTGCATGTTTTATAGGATTTATGAGCTGGAATAAATGTCCAAAAACCTCAATTCAACACTGAGTGATTTTTGTAGTTTGGTAGACTAAAATTAAAAACATTAAGAAAAGTAATTACCTGAAACCAATCTGAAATAAAACTTAAAAATATAAAGAATTGAAATAAAAACTATCAGTACATTTAAAATTATAACAATATATAACAATAATAATAATATTACTAGTTAAATGCAGTGCAGTATTACAGCCTAAATATATTAATTGTAATTAACTTTAAATACACATTTATAAATATTAGGGCTTTTACTGTGTAATAGATTAAAAACTAAACCGGCACTAAAATTAAATACCAACAAAAAGTCATAATTTACTGCAATGAAATTGAAAACATCAAAATACAACAAAAATAAATAAAAATGATTAATCAATATGTTTAAAACTAGAATAAATCTGGTTTAGACAGTTAAATACAGTGCAGTATTACAGCCTTATTTCATGTTCATTTTATAAAAGCAGTTTGTGATTATAATATATATATATATATATACAGTAGCACTGGGGTGCTTAAGTACCTAAAGGTCTACATTTAAACATATTTTTTTATTTTTAAATGATTAATTTTATTATTATTATATGCAGATTTACACATTTACTCTTTCTGTGCGGTCCGGTACCAATTGACCCACGGACCGGTGCAGTCTGTGGCCCCGGGGTTGGGGACCACTGATATAAGGAGCACAATACAATATTATTATATGAAAGATTAATTACTATAAAGAAAATAGAAACATACACAAGAATGATATTAATTACTTGCACGATCCATGTGGAACAAAGTTCAAAATTCTTGTGCATATAATAATAAATATTGTAAATGTAAACAAACATTTAGCAGTAGTTTGAAAAAAAATGTGCAAAGATGCAAATAATGTGTTTATTGTGTGTGTGTGTGTGTGTGTGTGTGTGTGTGTGTGTGTGTGTGTGTGTGTGTGTGTGTGTGTGTGTGTGTATCAGGTCAGTCTCTGAGCATAAGCACTGAATCACTTGGAATTTACTCGGTCAATAATAAAAACTCTTTAAAATAAAAGCTATAGTAATAAAAGCTATAGTTGTGAGGTGACTGATACACAAAGCCATGGAGCAGTTGGACACTGGGGAGACAATCAGATGAATGAAAGTAGAAAATGTGATAAAACCCTAAAGTTTATTGTGAGATTTGAGTCGTGATCGTTCAGATGCACAGTGTAGCAGCAATGACACAAACTTCACTTCACAACAAGAGCAAAAATACATGAATGAAAAAATGAATGAATTTAAAATTCATCAAATGGAAAAAAAATTCAATGTTATTTAAACTTCTCTTCAAATAACAAAATAAAAATCTTATATTCTGTTATTCAGTTCTCTCATACTGACCACTGGATGTTCTACACGGCACCTCATGGTAAAGACTCTCTGATGACAGGAGACTCCACCATGATGCCGAGGCGATAAGAAGATCAGTAACATCCTGACACTGAGTTACAGTACAGTGGTCAGGGTCATACAGAGATTTTCCAAGACGTGTTCCACTCAGAACAGACCTCACAAGGGTCCATCAAAGAAGTCGAGTCCTCGTGCTGTGCGTCAGGTGCAGAAGCTGCTTCAGAAAACAGACACACGAGTGCTGCAGCATCGCTTTAATCACTTCTTATTTCAAGAACTCTTACCAAGTGTAATTATTTTACTGCACTGGCAAATCATTTGACTTGTTTCTTGTCTGTAGAGTTTCTTCTTAAATCACGCTTTTATTTCTTTATTTCGACGGATATTTTTTGCAGTGGACGCGTCATAATGTGTGCTGTGTGTTTTTATCCCTGACCACCGAGCACCATAGAGTGAATAAAAATCTATTAATATTCTTCATTCATACAATTCGTACAAGATGATTCATACAAATCAACACAATTCATTTTAGAATTGTATTAATAGTGTAAAGAGTAAAGTTTGAAGTCATCGAGGATGTAACACGACTTTAAAAAAGAGCTGGAATAAATAGAGTGAGAACAGCAGCCGCTGCACAGACTCCAGATCACACACTCTCATACAGTATTTGAAAAGCACTTGTATTCCTCTCAACCGAGAACAGAAAGCTGAGGGTACATTGGGAACAAGTTTCCCAAAACTGTATACAGGGAGTGCAGAATTATTAGGCAAGTTGTATTTTTGAGGATTAATTTCATTTGAGGATTTAATTTGAACAACAACCATGTTCTCAATGAACACAAAAAACTCATTAATATCAAAGCTGAATATTTCTGGAAGTAGTTTTTAGTTTTAGCTATTTTAGGGGGATATCTGTGTGTGCAGGTGACTATTACTGTGCATAATTATTAGGCAACTTAACAAAAAACAAATTTATACCCATTTCAATTATTTATTTTTACCAGTGAAACCAATATAACATCTCAACATTCACAAATATACATTTCTGACATTCAAAAACCAAACAAAAACAAATCAGTGACCAATATAGCCACCTTTCTTTGCAAGGACACTCAAAAGCCTGCCATCCATGGATTCTGTCAGTGTTTTGATCTGTTCACCATCAACATTGCGTGCAGCAGCAACCACAGCCTCCCAGACACTGTTCAGAGAGGTGTACTGTTTTCCCTCCTTGTAAATCGCACATTTGATGATGGACCACAGGTTCTCAATGGGGTTCAGATCAGGTGAACAAGGAGGCCATATCATTCGATTTTCTTCTTTTATACCCTTCCTTGCCAGCCACGCTGTGGAGTACTTGGACGTGTGTGATGGAGCATTGTCCTGCATGAAAATCATGTTTTTCTTGAAGGATGCAGACTTCTTCCTGTACCACTGCTTGAAGAAGGTGTCTTCCAGAAACTGGCAGTAGGACTGGGAGTTCAGCTTGACTCCATCCTCAACCCGAAAAGGCCCCACAAGCTCATCTTTGATGATACCAGCCCAAACCAGTACTCCACCTCCACCTTGCTGGCGTCTGAGTCGGACTGGAGCTCTCTGCCCTTTACCAATCCAGCCACGGGCCCATCCATCTGGCCCATCAAGACTCACTCTCATTTCATCAGTCCATAAAACCTTAGAAAAATCAGTCTTGAGATATTTCTTGGCCCAGTCTTGACGTTTCAGCTTGTGTGTCTTGTTCAGTGGTGGTCGACTTTCTGCCTTTCTTCCCTTGGCCATGTCTCTGAGTATTGCACACCTTGTGCTTTTGGGCACTCCAGTGATGTTGCAGCTCTGAAATATGGCCAAACTGGTGGCAAGTGGCATCTTGGCAGCTGCACGCTTGACTTTTCTCAGTTCACGGGCAGTTATTTTGCGCCTTGGTTTTTCCACACGCTTCTTGCGACCCTGTTGACTATTTTGAATGAAACGCTTGATTGTTCGATGATCACGCTTCAGAAGCTTGGCTATTTTAAGACTGCTGCATCCCTCTGCAATATATCTCACTATTTTTGACTTTTCTGAGCCTGTCAAGTCCTTCTTTTGACCCATTTTGCCAAAGGAAAGGAAGTTGCCTAATAATTATGCACACCTGATATAGGGTGTTGATGTCATTAGACCACACCCCTTCTCATTACAGAGATGCACATCACCTAATATGCTTAATTGGTAGTAGGCTTTCCAGCCTATACAGCTTGGAGTAAGACAACATGCATAACGAGGATGATGTGGTCAAAATACTCATTTGCCTAATAATTCTGCACTCCCTGTAGTTGCAATCTGGAAAACATTTTGCCTGAATCATTATTTCTGCTCATTTATGCTGTGCAGATGATTGTGTGGATCCATAGGGTAGTGGTCTTTACATCTGCTTTACACACAGAAGGTCCTTCCAGTGGAACCATGCAGGTTGCAAACATGAGTGAGGTTTATATATTACTCACAAATTGTTACTCAATCCTGGAAATAAATACACAGTTTTGCATGTTTCTGCATTGTGGTTGAAACAGGAATGGAGGAAAAGCATTCCAAAATTAGACTTAGAGACTCAAGGGCATGGCTCCACTGGGGCTCGAACCCAGGACCTTCTGCGTGTAAAGCAGACGTGATGACCGCTACACTATGGAACCTGCTGCTGCGAAGGTTGATGTCTAATGTGCATAAATAGAAACATATCTCTCAAAATCTAACTGGATAAATATAAATTAAACTTAGAAAATTCACTGACTCTGTAGGGTGCCCACCCGATGGCCCAATGACGGAATCCACTGGTGTGGGTGAAGGTATTCTGCGTGTTGGTCCTTCTAGCGCGGCTGTAAAAGATTACTTAAATAGATTGTATATTGTTATATTAATCCAATTTTAACCTCTAATCTGACTCCAATTTATGATAAAGATTTAACTTGAATAGCTCTAATTTAAGCTGATCAACTTATTAGTTGTACTTCTTAATTCTACTTAATTTTAGTAAATTATTCTAAGCATTCAGTCTTTTCAATTAATCATTTATTATGGTTCTGGAGTCGCTTAGAACTTTGTGCTCGGCTAACTATACCTGCTCACGGAGGCACATTGGCCAATCCGAATCTTAGTCAGAGGATATAACGGTAAACTAATATTCATTGATTTATTACTTGGTCATAACTTGCTAAGTCAGTGATAGCCGCTACACATGCTCACGGACACAAACTCGCCAGACTGTCCCTTAGTCAGAGGATATAACGGTAAACTAATATTCTTTAAGTAGGCCGCCAATGCTTGCTCATGCATAAAGAATACTGTATTTAATCACTTAGTTATAACTTGCTAAAGTCAGAGATAGCCAGAAATCAGAAGGTCTCAGACGTTGTGCTCTATGCTCCATCCGTTCATGAGCCTTCAGTTTGTACTATCCTGGTCACAGATTTGTGGTAACACCAGGCTACATAATCAACTAGATATAAATGATTTCAGGAAATTTCAGAGTTAATCAAGAATTTTACATTTATTTGCCAGGTAATAATCAATAAACAAATGTTACATTTAAAACAAATATTAGAAGAAAGTTACATAACATGATCAACATTAAATCAAATAATTTAGCAATACAGTTTACTAAAGAATTGTTCACTATACCTGGCAAGAGACACACAGAGACTGTGTGGGAAGTTCTGACTATCGAATGCTTCCCCGAGTGTTTCGTCAAATTTCCTTAAATACCCAAACCATCGTAAACACTTGTAAATTCAAAGTGATAAAGCTTTGCACACCCTTTCGTGGGAAAGGATGTGACCTAAAACCTAATTGTCACCTAGACCACCTGGTCAGGATGTTCTCCGGGGTAACACTTATGTCAGTAGGAGAGAATTTCCCCAAACTTGAAGTCTGTTTTATTGATATGGGACTGAGATCATATTTCCAATCACACCAAGACCTTTAAAATGATACTACACATGTGAAGGTAAAATGTATACATTACTAAATTGTAATTATTACATTATGCAAGTAAAGTAGCTTGAATTCTGGGACCTTCTCAGTCACCTTTCCATGATCCGGCCATCTCCCCAGGGGGGAAGAGGGGGGCTCAAGGATGGGTGACTGGGCAGCTGAACAAATGGTTTTCTCTCCTCAGATCAAAGAGATCCTCTCTTCAGATTAGAAGGTTTATTGTTTTGTTGCATGGTAGTTCTCGGGGTCTGGTCTCATGAAGTTGCATGGCAGTTCTCAGGGTCTGGTACCATGAACAGATCTGACCATCCTTACACCTGCAACTATAATTACCACAAACTCATACAGCACAATACATGATCCTACATTGAAACAACACTTTCCCCTACTTCTTTCCTTTATCATGTTTTGCCCAATTTCATACAAAACACAACACAAAGTCATTACGAGTCTTAATTGCAATACTTCCCAACCTATTAAATGTTCCACACTACAACATAATAGAATTAATTGATTCTTACCTGATAAAAATAACCATTGCCCCCCTCCCCCCCTATCTTATTTAAACATACTTAACTTACATATCTCTTACATGACAGCTTTAAATATATTTTTCTCTTAAAAGTTACAATTTTAGACACACCCTCACAAATTCTTAATCTTAAAGATCTTAATAACACAATACCTATTTTTCTATTTCAGCTTGTCATTTATAATTGCTTTTTATAACAGGCACACTGTCTATACATTATGATTACAATACTATATTTTTCGATATTTATCTACATTTATATTTATATCTATTATATTCACACTATATTTATCTCCAATCTGCCCCACAACATATTTTTTGCACAGTCCTATACTCATCAAAATAAGAAAATTTACATATGAACATCATGTTTTTCTTAACTACTATGAACACTTCTATCTCCTCCCAAAACACTTAGAATGAATTAAGCTGTCTACAAAAAACTTTTTTACTACTTCATTTAAACAACTCTAATTGACCATTACATACAAAAACTCAGCAACAATGTGTATAATTTTCTATAAAGCACAACACTGTAAAACATGGCTTTTTTATTTATTTTTTTTATTTGCCTTTTCAAAACAAACACTTTACCACTTACCACACTGAAGCTGTTCCTTGTAATGTCACAAATGAATGCAGTAGAATAAACAATAGTTCAATACACTTGTCTCAGATCGCCTTCTTTCACAGATGACCTGTGTAAAACTGTACCAACACACTGTACTAAAACCTGCTTTTTAACAGCAGCATGACATCATCAAAATGTGGGTGGTCCCACCACACCCACATTCACACCACACCCACATTCCCACCACACCCTTATTTCTCAAAATATTTCTCCTCCTCCTCCTACAACTGCTATTAGATATTTCTTTCACTTTTTTATGATCAGCCTTCTGTAACTTATTAGAAACTTTACCTAAAATAAATCTATCATGTGTTTCTCTTTCTTTTTATTTATTTATTTGTTTATTTATTTATTTATCATATGCTACTTGTCTACTGTTGGAATAAGATGTTGTTTCATCAGAGCTCTTGTGTTTTTTCCTTTTTGATACATTTCTGTTCACATACTCAAGTAAACAAACAAAAACAAAATATAAATGAATATATAACTAGGTAGGTCTCATACATTTATGTGTTATATATTAACATTAATACTTCCTTTTTCTTTTTTTATGGCACTTTACACACACTTTTTTATTTTATTTTTTTTATCTTATTGACATTGTCTAAATATTTCTCAAATTCCCAAAGATAATTAAATATATTCCGGTTCACTGAAAATAATTTTGAATAATATTTAATATAATGTTTTTACAATACACTAATATATATTGCTCTAAATAATAAAACAAACAATAAGAGTTTACTGCAACTATAATTTCCACAAACTCATACAGCACAATACATGACCCTACATTGAAACATCACTTTCCCTTACATTTTTCATTTCCATGTTTTACCCAATTTCATACAAAAATAATACAAAAAACAAACACTATAAATAACAATAAAAATATAAACTAAATAAATAAATAAATAAAAAATCATGCTACATCTTTACAATTCCACTTGAAAATATAATTGTAAACTAAAATATTTTAGTTCATTAAAAGAAAAATTATTGTGAATATATTTTAATCTTATTAATAAAAACAATGTTTACAAAACTTTTTTCAAAAACAAACAAAAAATAAATAAATACATCTCATTTAAATTCAATTAAAACTCAAAATGGTTTTAAAATTTTTACCCTAATAACATTGACCTTTCACTATTTACGTTTATGCCTAAACTGTTAATTTATCTCAACTAAAACTGCTTATTTCACCCACAGTGTAAAGGTTTAGTTTTAGTTTGGTACATATATTGTTCTCATATCCTTATTCACGTTAATACACAGTGCATGAACTAATGTAAAGATACAAATTTAAATGGTCATAATATATAAATACATTTTAAACTTTAATTTTATAAACCTTCATAAATGATATACAATTATTGTTCATGTCAAAGAATATAAAATAAATTAACATGATAGAAACTGTACATGTGTATTGCAAAAGCAATTACAGCTGGGCTGCTTACAAAAAATGTACAAATGTAATAAAAAAGTAAAAAATAATAATATCTAAAAAGTATTAGGCATGTAGTGCAAACTAATTACTAATGTATGTAAGTATAATTAAATTACGTATTCTACAAACTATTTTATTCTTTAAAAAAAAAACTGTATAGTTTTTTCAATTATAAAACAATAAACAGAATTTTACACAATGTATAAATACTTAATTTGAGCACCAGAAAAATACAATACATACAAATTACCTCAATAAAAAAAAGGAAAAAAATAACCATATATATATATATATATATATGCCAATTACAGTAAATCCTGACAATTTTAGAAATGTAGCATTAACACTGATATAGTCAGAACTTTACATCCTGATGGCTCTAATAATGATCCTAAAACAAACAGTACATGTAGCCAGCATTCACACTCTATTCATATAGACTGCCTTCACACTAATAGCTATCATCAACACAGTAATCACCTGATAATGTGCTCTCATAATGCACACACACACAAAAGAAGTTGTTAAGAGGATTATCCATCTGCCTCCTCTCTACACATGTGTGAACTACTTCAAGGTCAAAGTCAAACATTTACTTCATTGATAGAACCAAAAAGCAACACTTGGAAAAAAAACACATCTATGGGAATATATTTTCACAATTTTTGGTTTATAAACATCTCACATTTCTTAAACCTCTTCATATAATTTTAATTAACCTTTCTCATAGAAGCTACATTTTCATTTACTCTTCTCTTCACAACTCTTTCATGTAAACATAACACATAAAAAAGTATTTCATTAATTCCATATATAGTGCAGTCAAAAAGACCAATTAAAGCACAGTAACTTATAAAGTACTTTTTTGTGTTGTTAACTGTTCTCTCTGTATGAATATAAAATAAAACTGCACAATAAAATAAACAATAAAACAAAGCTGCGTGTTTGATTTCTGCATAATGAATATAACTTTCAATCTGATCATCTGATCATTTGAGGGAAATGTACAAATAGGTTTAGCACATGTTTATATAAATCTGTATCTCCTCTAGAAAATAGTTTATAACATGTCACATCTAAATACCTTTGTCAGCTTCCTGCTCGTTCTCAGTCTGCGTGGAGGAGCACTTTTTCTCTGTAATGACAAACAATTTATTACAGTCAAAGCAAATACCTTCTACATCAACATCTACAGAAACTCAGAGAGATTTCAGTGTTACCTTTGTTCAACTCATTTCCCTGTTTGAAGAGTTTTTCCTGTTGAGGTTTAAAAACAAAAATAACATTTAGTTTTATTTAGTCACAATTCTCACTTCAGTTCAATGACGTCTGCGTCTGTAATCAAAAGAAAGTACCTCGATTAAGCAGATGTTTTTCTCGAAGCTACTGATTGTGTACTTCAGGACTCGGATTTCCAGATTTTGTCTGCTGTTCACTTCTGTAAAATAATTTATATTTATATGCTCATTAAATAGAACTGAATCATGCAGTAATAATCACCTTGTACTTTCTTACACACTGAAGGCAGAAATATCCAAACTTTACACACCTTTAAGTGCCAGAAGCTGTTTTTCAACACTGGCATTTCTGTGGAAAATAAACATTCAGATAGAACATTATATTTTATATTATTGTATGACATATTACATATTAAAACTACTATTTTTTCTTTTTTTTTTTTCATTAAATAAAACTAAATATTTTTTGAGTTATTGTTACACTGTTGCTAACATTATTATCAGATTTATTATTATTATTATTATTATTATTATTATTATTATTATTATTACTAACACATTATTAGATATTACGTTTATTATAATGAAGTTTTATAGGAAAAATTATAACTAAATGAACAATTCCCTATGTTATGTTATAATTATCTCATTCATACAGCTGAGCAGTTGAGGGCCCATGATAGCAGCTCCAACAGTCATTTAGTTGATTCTTCTGAGGAGAAGTGGGTTCCACACACCAGCCATCAACCAGAAAAGAGGTTCAAGCAGTCTCCAAACTCAGCACCAGTTTCAGCTCTACCAGTAAGAGTGAGAGACAGAAAATCCCAGTGATCCCAGAGCCAATGATGTTTGCGGATTTAGAACTCGAGCCCGTTGGCCCCGCCCACTGCTTTGTGATCTGTGTTTGTACCTATAAACTTCTTTCACGCGCTCCGGTCTGAAGTTAATGTTGGGCGCGTGAGTTTTTCTCCACTTTCCGCGCGTGCACATCGACGTCCTGCGCGCGAGCTTCAACCCCGTTTTTGTCCCGGATTTAGCGGATTTTTACCCAAAGGTGAGATACAGTGAAATGTAGCAGCTGAGCTGCTCGGGGAACAGCTAGTGGACATTCTGGAGTCATGAACCTCTGCATTTTTCTTCCAGTGTCCTGATTCTTTACACCTCTGATCATGAAATCAGAGTCCAGACGGAGATCTTTAGGAGAACCTCCACACACTCCTGCTGCTGCTGCTGCTGGATCAAAGGTACAATTTATTCATGTCTCAACTTTCAGTGTGGTTTGCAGGGCAAAGATACATCATAATGTATTTTATAATTAAATAATAAAAAATACATTAACTTTGTGTATCACAATAAACTACTGTTTTTTTTATTTTTATTTTAAAAAATCCTTTTACAAGGAAACACGAAATTTCTCCCCAAATCTTTAATCAATTGTCCTATTTGATCTGTTCTTCAGCTTTTTACTCAGTTGATAAAGTAAACAATGTTTAATACCAACAGCTTTTACACATGCAACCAGTTAACAGATCAAATATTCACATGCGTATCCCAGTGATCTCCCAGAGGAAGTTTAGTTTTAAAGTAAAGTATTAAGTGGCGGACTGCAAGTTTGTTTAGTTTCTGCCTCGCACTTTAAGATCATTTATTAGTATTACTTTTGAAAATTAGATCCATGTTTCCACTGTGTTGAGTACTAGTGTAGCCTGGAATCACAGTGTTGATGGACCCAAAGGGAACAGGTGGTCTTAGCCTAAAAGGCATCTATTATCAAAATAATCCAACAGTGCTTACATGTGATTATAACAGGAGACAACATACAGCGGGTAAAATAAGTATTGAAAACGTCACCATTTTTCTCAGATCAGGGAAGAATCATAGCACAGAGAATGGCGCAAATGTTCTTCTTCAGTTTATTGCAGATAACAGACGAGTATATACACACTGGAATAACCCTGAGCTAAAGCTGTTCTTGATTTGGTAAGAAGACATAGTTACTGGTGTGAGTCCAGATAAAGACTTCCATAAAGATAACATAGGAATGTGTTTAGAGAACCAGTGTGAGAACCATCTTAATACTAACAGGCATGAAATCCAGACATACAAAGATATCAAACCATTCAGAAGTTTAGAAATCCTTCTGTAACCAATGCAATCAGTATGTTTGCAACAGTAAGGATGTGAAGGTCTTGAGAGAGCTCTTCACTTTTACCCATCATGAGATGTTTCTTGTGTGACACCTTGGTAATGGGACACCTTTATACAGGCCATCAGTTGGGACTGAAGCAGCTGATATTAATTTACAATGACAATAGGCAGGATTGCTTTCTAATTACTGATTGATATCTACTGCTGTCTTGGCTTTTCATTCCTTTTTGCACCTCCCTGTCTTCATGTGTTCAATACTTATTCGTGTGTGTGTGTGTGTGTGTGTGTGTGTGTGTGTGTGTGTGTGTGTGTGTGTGTGTGTGTGTGTTGTTTCACAACATTACACAACTTCATTTATGGACATGTATGGTTTGAGTCCTTTGTATGTGTGGATTGTATGGGTTGTTGCCAACATCTGATAAAGATTTCATGTCACTAGCACCTTTAGAAATATATTTACTGAGAAAAATGTTGACATGTTCAATACTTATTTTACCTGCTTTATGTATGTATGCATGTATGTGTGTGTGGGTACACTGGCATGTAGGGGAGATAGATGTTGGAGAATGAAGTGCTGCTGGTGATGGAGAAATAGGTGAATTAACATTAGCACTAGTAGAGCTGTTCAGCTCCTTGCTACTTGAGATTATTGGCTTCTGATCATGCATTTCCCTCCTGTCCATTGAAATGTCTGGCCATCAGTATGAATGCAGTATGAATGCAGTCTGTATGAATAACAATAGTCTGAATTGCTGTACATTAATATAAATGTAGTCTGTATGAATAACAATAGTCTGAATTGCTGTACATTAATATAAATGTAGTCTGTATGAATAGCCAAACATGTATACCAATAGTCTGAGTATTTCCTTTTTCTTCTTCATTCGGCTTTTTCCATTAGGGGTCGCCACAGCGGATCATCTGTCTCCATACCCCCTGCCCTCTACATCTGCTTCTTTCCATCCTTAGCATTCTCTTACCAATATACCCCATGCCCATGAAACCATACTGCTGCTCACAGATGGTCACCTCTTCTCATAGCCTGGCTTCCACTACTCTTTCCCATAACTTCATTATGTGACTGATCAACTTAATTCCCCTGTATTTACTTCAAGTCTGCACATCTCCCTTATTCTTAAAGATCAGTACCAGCACACTCCTTCTCTATTCCTCAGGCATCTTCTCACAATCCAAAATCCTGTTAAACAATCCTGTTAAAAACTCCACTGCATCTCTCCTGAACATCTCCATGCTTCTATTGGTATGTCATCTGGTCCAACCGACTTTCCACTCTTCATCGTCTTAATCACTGCTCTCACTTCCTCCTTACTAATCCTATCCACTTCCTGCTTCACCAACTCCACATCATCCAACCTTATTTCTCTCTTACTTTCCTCATTCATCAGCTGCTCAAAATACTCCCTCCATCTTCTCAACACACTCTCCTCACTAGTCAACACATTTCCATCTCCATCCTTTCTTGCTCTAACTTGCAGCACATCCTTCCCAGCTCGGTCCCTCTGCCTGGCCAATCGATACAAATCCTTTTCTAATTCTTTTGTGTCCAACTTTTCCTTTGTCCTTCACCACATCCCTCTTTACCTGCTGCTGCATCTCCTTGTACTCCTGCCTACTTTTCTCATCACTCTGTCGAACCCAATTCTGTTTCTCCAACCTCTTCTTTCTTCTGCTTTCCTGCACTTCCTCTTTTCACCACCACATCTCTTTATCTTCCTTTCTATTTCCAGATGTCACACCAAGTACCTTTCTAACTGTCTTCCTTATCACTTCTGCAGTAGTTCCACAATCATCCAGCACCTCTTCACCACCACAGAGCCCCTGTCTGACCTCTTCCCTGAATCTCACACTACAGCCTTCCTCCTTCAGTTTCCACCATCTTATTCTTCTTTTAGTCCTCAATCTACTCCTCTTCTTCTTCATCTCCAAAACCATCCTACAGACCACCAGCCGATGCTGTCTAGCTACACTGTTCCCTGGCAACACCTTCTTCTTCCGGCTTCTCCCATTAGGGGTCGCCACAGCGGATCATCCTTCTCCATACCCTCGGTCATCTACAACTGCCTCTTTCACACCAACTACATGCATGTCTTTCTTCACCACTTCCATAATCCTCCTCCTTGGCCTTCCTCTTTTCCTCCTTCCCGGCTCCATTCTCAGAATTCTCCTACCAATATACCCCATGTCCCTCCTCTGCACATGTCCAAAATATCTCAATCTCAAATTCGCCCCCCTTACCTTGTCTCCAAAACGTGCTACATACTCGCTGTCCCTGGCAACACCTTACAGTCGCCAATTTTCTTCAGGTTGCATCTCCTACATAGAACATAGTCCACCTGTGTGCACCTTCCTCCACTCTTATACGTCACTCTATGATCCTATTTCTTCTTAAAATGCGTGTTCACCACTGCCATTTTCCTCTTTTTTTAGCAAAAATCTACCACCATCTGCCCTTCCACATTACTCTCCTTAAATCCATACCTACCATCACCTCCTCATCACCTCTGTTCCCTTTACCTACATGCCCTTTAAAGTCTGCCCCAATCACCAATTTTTCATTCCTAGGTTCACCATCCACAGCCCACCTGTGAAGCATAAGCACTGATGATATTTATCATCTCCCCTTTAACTTCCAGCTTCACCTTCATCGCCCTATCAGAAACTCTCTTCACCTCCACTACACTCTTACTGTACTCTTCTTTCAGAATCACCCCTACACCATTTTTCTTTCCATCCACACCATGATTTAAACACCGTCAATGTTCCTGGTCTTATTCGCTTTCCATTTGGTCTCCTAAACACACAACATATCTACCTTTTCTCCTCTCCGTCATATAAGCTCCCTCTCTCCCTTTACCAGTCATAGTACCAACATTTAAAGTACCAACCCAAACCTCCACTCTTCTCCACTTCTTCTTTTTTCACTGTCTCTGTAGACGTCTTCCTCCTCTCCTTCTCCTCCTTCGGCAAACCGTAGTCCAATTTCCACCGGTACCCTGTTGGCTAACGATACCTGTGGTGGTCGTTGGTAATCCGGGCCTCGACCGATCCGGTATGAAATTTTGATTTGTGATCTGCATGTTTGATTTGGCACATGTTTTACACTGGATGTCCTTCATAACGCAACCCTCCAGATGTATCCGGGGTTGAGACCTGCACTAAGAGTGCACTGACTTGTGCAACACTAATGGCTGGGTCAGAGTATCTTCTTTCTAAATGTATCTAAATTGTGTATGTAGAACACTTTGGTCAGGAAATGTTCACATTTACATTTAGGTAGGTGATTTTCAGCTGAGAGTCTGAAAGCGGAGGTACATGCTAACAAGTTGATTGAAAATGCCCTCATAGGCCATTAGGAGGGAGTAGGTTGCTGCTTTAGACAGCCACAGATAATTACCTGCAGTCGTCATCAATGTATTGTTGTCCCAACCACAGGGATTTTCACACATCATTTGGAAGACAGCATGCAGATCAGATCAGTAGGTACAGATTGTTTGCACCAGTCCAGATTTTGTGCTTTGTCTAATGAGAGCTACTATTAGCAAATGTTCTGAATCAGAAATGTATTTTGCTAAATCCAAAATCACCCAAACATTGCTTGGACATAGTTTCAGGTAGCTTTGTGATCGTGGACTGAATCCTGTTAAGCTCTGATGTTATCACAGAAGCACAGCAGGTTCCACAGTCTTTTTCTCTGTTTTCTAGAATTGGTCTGGTACTGGAAAAACTACCCACCTTGAAGACATAAATATCAGGGATTTTGGAAGATTTTATACAAGTATTAAATAGTTAAAGGTTTTCTAAAAGGTTTCAAAATACTCTCATTTAACTTGTTTCAAACCCTATTTCATTTCATTTCATTTCATTTTATTTATTTGACAGGGACAATGCAACATACATAGTGTCAGAGCAAGCTTGTCACTGAAATGCTACATAAAAAGTTTATAGCAAATGCTAATTTTCAACTCCTGTCCCTGGTTGGGCTCTAAACACAATACAATTTAGATACTAAACAACTTCAATTAAACAAATAACATGATATGGGCAATTCCTGTCCCTAGTCATTTACAATAAATGTACCCATGAGATTTACCCGTAAAGTTTACATACACATATATCATATACAACTCTTATCTACTAGTTAAAAATGAGTGCACCTTTGGTTTGTTTTTAACCAGTTTTTTAGCCTGAAAGTAAACACATTAAAGTCCAGGATAGTCTTAATGTCAGATGGTAAAGAGTTCCAGAGTTTGGAGCTCTTCACAGAGAAGGTAGTCTGACCAAAACTGGTCCTACAGTATGGGATTTTACAGTCATGATTTGTAAAACCCCTCGTGACTCGAATGCTGCTTTGTCTCTCAATAAATGAACTTAATGGCTCAGGTACTAAGTGATTAATGCACTTGTAAATTAATTTAGAAAGCAAAAATTGCTAAAACTTTCAATATTCATTAAATTATATTTCTTAAAAATGGTACAGTGATGGTGTCGAATGGTTTTTTGTCCATAATTTTTATTGCTCTGTTGTATACAGAACGTATGCATTTGGTTGCATTAGGAGTGGCTTGAGCCCATGCTGTCATGCAGTACGATATAGGAGAAAAAATCATAGCATGCATGTACAGCAGGGCTGCCTGGTGCGGTATAAAACTTCTAATTAATTTAAAACAATTTAGATTGCTTTGTATTGTTTTTAAAATGTTCTTTATGTGCTTATCAAATTTTAGTTGAGGATCTAAAACCAATCCTAGATATTTGAATTCTGTAATGGATTAATTTCTGTATTTTGTATATTAATATTAAATCTTCCTTTTAAATCGAGTTTTTTAATAGAAAAGCACATAGAAACTGTTTTTGTGAGATTTAAAACTAGTTGATTTTGGATGAGCCATTGTTGGATGTCAAACATACTAGTTGACAATACAGCTGCAGCCTGCTCAGGTGACTTTGCAGGTGCATAAATAACTGCATCATCCGCATAAAGCTGACATCTGGCATCAGAGCAGTGCAGGGGCAAGTCATTTATAAAAGACTAAACAGCATGGGGCCAAGCATAGAACCCTGCGGAATGCCCATTTTTATGTTTGAGAGTGTGGATATGTTTTGATCAACTTTAACACACTGTACTCTAGACTGGAGGTAAGATGTAAACCACAGCACTACCTCATTTGAAAAATTGTAATTTAACATTTTAGATAAAAGCAAACTATGATTGACCATATCAAATGCCTTTTTAAGGTCAATAAATACAGCCCCCACCACATTACCCTTGTCCAGGGACTTTTTTACTTTTTCAATTAAACAGCAGTTTGCTATTTCTGTTGAATAACCTGGTCTAAACCCAAACTGGTGAGGATGGAGAAGCTGTCTGGCTTCTAAATGGTCACTCAGTTGCACTACTACAACTTTTTCAATAATTTTAGATAAGACTGGTAAAATCGATATAGGGCGATAGTTACTCATTGAGTCTTGGCTACCACTTTTGAACACAGGAATAATTATACCTTGTTTCCATGCACTGGGAAATGTACTGTTTCTTATAGAGAGATTAACAAGATGGGTCAATGGCTTGACAAGGACATCCTTATACTTTTTGAGAAAACAACTGTTCATCCTAAAAATGTCAACAGACTTAGAATTTGGAAGTTTATTAATTATTTCTGCAACTGTTATATCCGACACCTCTTTAATATAAAAGGAATCTGTTGAGGTTGCTCTCAATGGATATTTGAGAGGATTGACGAGCTGGAATTCTTTTGTTAGTTCTTCAACAGATTGTAAAAAAATATGAATTAAATTCATCAGCCATAGTGGCACAATCGGTTATACTATTTCCATTAATATTAAGTTCTGTAATCTTTTTATGTTTATTTAATTTATTAGTCAGATTATTTAAATGCCTCCAAAAGTGAATTATTGTTGCCTTTAGCACTATCAATAAATTAGTGTAATATGTTCACTTTTGCTTTTCGCAGCTCAGATACAACCTTGTTCCTAAAACTTCTGTAAGTCAGGAGATCGGTATTAAGTTTAGATCTTAAGATGTTTTCAGAGCTAAATCTCGTTTTTTCATAAGGTTACGTATTTCATTATTTATCCAGGGCACCGTAAAATCTTTTGTTTAGGTTTTATTTGCTTTGTAAATTTTTCCATTAGATTTGTAATAGATGTGGTCATAAAATTACAAACACTCCTCCACATCATCTAGTGTCATAATTAGTTCCCAGTTTATATTTTTAAGCTCTCTTTCAAATTGCATAATTCTACTTTTAGGAATAATAAACTGTATTTTTTCATGAACAGGTTTACCAAAGTACTGCAGGCGCTTCTTCGTCAGTTTCCTAATAGTCAAAGTCATATTGTGGTCCGAGAGTCCAGTAATCAAATTATAAATCTTTATTATTCGTTCAGGTCTATTTGTAAATGCTAAATCAATGAGGGTCTTGGTGTGCCTTGTTATTCTTGTGGGTCCTACAATTATTTTTGTCGAGTTGTATTTTGTCATAAGTGCTTTAAGTTTATGTTTACAGTTTTTATCAGACCAGTTAATATTATAGTCACCATACCATACTGTCTCTCTATAAAAGTCCAGTTGTTTAACTATAACATTTAATTCATCATAAAACTTAACATTATGAGAGGGTGGATTATAGAGGACAGAGATATTAAAATTCATAGTAGGTGAAAGAATTACATTTAGGGC
>JBCEWE010000381.1:31601-76779 GCA_039877035.1 Silurus lanzhouensis
AAATACCGTTCATTTAACTTGTTTCAAACCATATCAGATTACTATAGCAGACATTTCTGATAACATGCAATACCACATCTAAAATTATTACAGTATATTTAATCATTTTATATTTGTTTCAGATCCACCACTGCTCAGATTGTGGGAAGAGTTTTACTAAAATTGCTGTTCTGAAAAGACACCAACGTATCCACACAGGAGAGAAGCCGTATCACTGTGATCAGTGTGGGAAGAGTTTTACTCAACAGGGTCATTTCAGATTACACCAGCGTGTCCACACAGGAGTGAAGCCGTATCACTGTAAACAGTGTGGGAAGAGTTTTACTCAACAGGGTACTCTTAAATCACACCAGCGTATCCACACAAGAGAGAAGCCTTATCACTGTGATCAGTGTGAAGAGTTTTACTCAACACGGTCATCTCAAATCACACCAGCGTATCCACACTGGAGTGAAGCCGTATTACTGTGAACAGTGTGGGAAGAGTTTTACTCAACAGGGTAATCTCAAATCACACCAGCGTGTCCACACAGGAGAGAAGCCGTATCACTGTGAACAGTGTGGGAAGGGTTTTACTCACTCGGTCATTTCAAAAGACACCAGAGTATCCACACAGGAGAGAAGCCGTATCACTGTGAACAGTGTGGAAGAGTTTTACTCATCAGAGTAATTTTAGAATACACCAGCGTATCCACACAGGAGTGAAGCCGTATCACTGTGAACAGTGTGGGAAGAGTTTTACTCAACAGGATCATCTCAAATCACACCAGCGTATCCACACAGGAGAGAAGCCGTATCACTGTGAACAGTGTGGGAAGAGTTTTACTCACACGAGTACTCTCAAATTACACCAGAGTATCCATACAGGAGAGAAGCCGTATCACTGTGAACAGTGTGGGAAGAGTTTTACTCACCTGAGTACTCTCAAATCACACCAGCGTATCCACACAGGAGAGAAGCCGTATCCCTGTGAACAGTGTGGGATGAGTTTTAGTGCTCGGCGTGCCCTCCTTAGCCACCAGCAGAGTCATACAGGACAGAAGCTGTACCTCTGTGGACACTGTGGACGGAGCTATGTTTATCAAAGCTCATTAAGGAAACACAAGTGCTCTAACATACAACCATAAACTCCTGATGTTAATTTGTAAAACAAATCATCTTAAATTTCTTATTTGAAGGGATGTAAAGGGAAATTGTACTGTAAATATTGGGGGAACTTTATATTGTAATGTTTATTTTAATTAGCTCTAACAAACTGGACACCTTTCCAAGCCATCAGAACATTGTTGGTCCATCTACAAATACACTTTATGGCAACATGTATGAGGCTACCTGAGCATCTCACCCATATGTGCTTTCTGAACATTATCTACTGGAACGGCTTTCAATCCAATGTCCCTCGAGCCCAGTGTTACTGATTTACTGCAAACTTGAGCTTGATCACACGGTTACACAGCAAGATCAGGGAATAGATTTTTGCTGTAAATGTCTGGACCTATAAGAATTAAAGTGCAGACAAATCTCACCCTAAGTCTTTTTTTAATCTAAAATGTTAAATGTATAAACCTTTAGGTATTTTGCACCGACGTTCATTTTTTGTGTTTCTCTAACTTTGAATAAGTTTATTAGTCAACTGTAAGGTTTGGTTGAGGAGTGGTAATGGTATGGGGCTGTACTTTAGGGTAAGACTCAGCCCTTGACTTAAAGTGTAGGGAAATGTTCATTACTTTAGCATACCAAATCATTTTGGACAATGCTATGCTTCTAATATTGTGGGAATAGTTTGGAGACGGCCTTTATTAATCCAGCATGACCATGCCACAGTGCACAAACTGAGGTTCATAAAGACATGGTTGGATGAGTTTGGTGTGGAAGAACTGAACTGGCCTGCACAGAGCTCTAATCTTGACTTCACTGAACACCTTTGAGATTAAGGTGAATGTTAAAAGTTGATTATTCTAAATGGACTGTATGAGTCTCGGTGTCATTAAAAACGTCTTCAGGAACATTTTTTTGTTCACTTATTTTTCTCTTGCTATTGTTTGTTAAGTTATACCTTAGAAAATAGAAATGCCGGTGATAGAAACAATGTTTTAATTCTATATCATAGATGATTATGAAGTATCACCAAATCATCATTGTTATTTACTAAATTAAATTTCAGTTATTAACAAAATTCTATTATACAGAAAGAATAAAATGGAAAGCAATCAACTTTAATGTTGGAGCATTAAAATCTGTGTTTCCAGGGTCCAACTGTGACACTCAGTAACTTCAGGAGTCTCAGTCTAGAATTGTATGCAGTTCTCACTGCTCTGAATACAAGAACACCCAAGCTTCATCACCAAATGGAAATAAAAGTTAATTAATAACCAAAATAACTAAAATCTAATGGATATTTACACTACATGCTGCATACGAAAATTACGTGTGCATACAAATACAAAACTAATTTCCACTTAAATATAAAGAAAAATGGTGCAATGTGCTTTTTGACCAAGTAATACGGTTAATTTAAATGTAAGTATAGAACATTCAGGTTTGAATATTGTGCAGCTCAGTGTTGCAAAACTATAATACAGATTACCTATATATAAATACATTTTGCTCATATTAATTAGGTTAGTTAACACGAAATATTAAAAATCACAGAGTGGTAGTATTAGTACTATTTATCTACATTATATGTAATAATGTTGGCAAACATTTCATAATTAAAGACAGTGGTGGCAAAGGTTCACACATACTTTACGCAGTAGAAGTACAGATATCATGTTTTAAAATACTCAGGTAAGTTGAAGTACTGACTATACATTTTTTTACCAAGTTTAGGTAAAGAGTTTGGTCTGACATTAAATACATATTTAAAAAGTAGTCATTACTACTACCTGTTTTAGTGTCACGCTGGTAACCCATGTCTTGTTCCATGGTTTTGGAGGTGAAGAAGAAGAGGAGGAGAGAGAGAGGGGACTTAAGAAGAATAAGATGGTGGAAACTGAAGGAGGAAGACTGTAGTGTGAGGATCAGGAAAGAGGTCAAACGGGCTCGGTGGTGGTGAATATGTGCTGGATGATTGTGGAACTACTGCAGAGAGTGATAAGGGAGACAGCTAGAAAGGTACTTGATGTGACATCTGGAAATAGAAGTAAGACAAAGATGTGGTGGAATGAGGAAGTGCAGGAGAGCAGAGGAGAAAGAGGTTGGAGAAACAGAATTGGGTTCGACAGAGTGATGAGAAAAGTAGGCAGGAGTACAAGGAGATGCAGCAGCAGGTAAAGAGGGATGTGGTGAAAGCCAAGGAAAAGGCATATGAGGAGCTGTAGGAGAAGTTGGACACTAAGGAAGGAGAAAAGGATTTATACCGATTGGCCAGGCAGAAGGATTGAGCTGGGAAGGATGTGCTGCAAGTTAGAACAATAAAGGATGGAGATGGAAATGTGTTGACTAGTGAGGAGAGTGTGTTGAGAGATGGAGGGAGTATATTGAGCAGCTGATGAACGAGGAAAGTGAGTGTGAGAGAGAGAGAAGGTTGGTTGATGTGGAGATGGTGACGCAGGAAGTGTATAGGATTAGTAAGGAGGAAGTGAGAGCAGTGATTAAGAGGATGAAGAGTGGAATGTCTGTTGGACCAGATGACATACCGGTAGAAGCATGGAGATGTTCAGGAGAGATGCAGTGGAGTTTTTAAAAAGATTGTTTAACAAGATTTTGGAAGGTGAGAGGAATGGAGAAGGAGTGTGCTGGTACTGATCTTTAAGAATAAGGGAGATGTGCAGACCTGCAGTAACTACAGGGGAATTAAGTTGATTAGTCACACCATGAAGTTATGGAAAGAGTAGGTTTTGAGATTCCCAAAGCTTTAGAAACAGCTTTATAACTTTTCCAGACTGATAGATCTCAAATACTTTGTATATGTTTATGTATATTATTTATGTATATTATATATGTATATGACACCGAACAGGCCGCACGATCTGAGGTATCTGTTGAACTACTTACTGGCTGAAATTTTGTCAGAAAGAAATAATAGATCGATTTTGACAATAGTCCAGATTTAAAGTGTCCCAGTGCGATTGTCACTAAAGTGCTTATGTGTTGGGTGTTTTCCTGGTTGAGACTCCGAATGGCCTGTGGGGAGAATCTCCTCCTCATTCTCCCTCTGTTTGCCTTTAAGGATCGGAAGCACTTTCCTGAACGCAACACAAAAAAGAGGACTTCTTTATTGGGATGGCTGAGATCCTCCAATACCTTTCCTGCCCTGGTCCAGCACCGCTTGCTGTACATGTCCTGCAGGCCAGGGAGCTCAGAACGCTCAGCTGACTACACCACCCTCTGGTGCCTGCCCTGCATGGTGCATTTCTCAAACCAAGAAGAGATACTACCCATCAGGACACTTTCAACGGTGCAGTTGAAGAAAGACCTCAGCACCAGAGAGGGTGATTTAAAGTCTCTTAAGCATCTCAGGTTGTATAGACGCTAACTGGCCTTCATCAGGGTGACGATCCCAGTCAACATGTCCATGTGGGCCCCACATGGGTTTTATCTGGGTTATATGGGCATCACGTGGGCATGGGGGCAGAGTGGGCACTTTGATGAGCTGAATGTGGAGCCCCAGCTTAGTCAGGGTTGTGGGCCCAGTTAGGTTGCCTATTTTGTTTATTCGAGGGCCCTGTATGGGCCACATTTGGGCTATATTTATCTATATTATTAAATTTATGATAAATTCAATTGATATGTTTTTTTGCGTGTTTATATGAAACAAAAATTTTATATATTAACAATAACATAGTACGACCTTTAGTTAAAAAAAAAAAAAAGAAAAAATCGCTTGTGCAGCTCACAAAGTCTCCCATTGGCTCCTGTGTTCCCTTCTCATTCTGAAGAAACGGTCTTCATTCACTACCACTGATCACCTGACCTGACCTGGATAACCTGACCTGGATAACCTGACCTGGATAACCTGACCTGACCTGACTGGATAACCTGACATCTCTGTCACGGTAAGAAATTATCTTTTGTTTTAAATTAATTTTACTGTTGTTTTCATTTAATGTATACTTCTGAAAGATTGTGTGGTAATTAAAGTTACAGGCACGATATATAGAAGGTAAGTGTGGAGAGTGAACTGGTTTACCTCAGAGATAAACACCTGTGGAAAACTGAACATTCTTAACGATTAGCAGATAACTAGGACAGTGTCTACTAAAATGTAGAAATAACAACTTTTCAAACCATTTTCACCTGTGTTTTCTCCATATAGTGTCCTCATGATAACAGGAGGGTGAAACAGTAAAAGCACTGTGGAGTCTCTTTCTCTTTCACTACCTTTATAACATGTGTATATACAATACACAGAGAAAAGCTCTGGGAAGACTGTGACAAAACTTAACATTATTTTAATGTGATTTAGGTGAAATAAGTAAAGGTGATAAAAGTTCATATTTATATAATTTCTAAACATTACAAAATATATGATACGTTATGATTACGTTAAAGATAATAAACGTCATTTTGCGCTGTTCATAAAGTCAGTCAGTCAGATCAGTTAACAGTTTGGGCAAATAGTGGATTAGAAGGTGTTTACATTCATGTGATTTTTTTCTTTTCTTTTCTTTTTTTTTTTTTTTTTTTTTTTTTTATAAATAATAGTCTTATGCTCATGTAACTTGCATGCATACAAATAATGGGTTGTGCCCTGGTTGATGCAGTAGCATGCTCTACTTTATATAAATTATTTTGCTTAACAGGAAGCCTGAAGCAGAACCGTTTGCTGAAAACTGTCAGTAAGAAAGAGCTGGAGAAAGCGCTTGGTAACTGGTTCAGAGATGCAAGAGACAGAGAAGGCAACCGTGCTTTAAGAGCCCAGCAGGACCGTGATCGGAGGGCAGTACAGCCGGAAGTGTAAGTCATATAACCTATAACTAGGGCTGCACAATTAATAATATTTTATCCCGATCACTGTTTTTGCCTCTGTTTAATTAAAGGAATACTTCACCCTGAGATGAAAAAAATATCGTATAAATTACTTATTATCAAAGTATCCTATACGGTGGCTGAGAAGAAAATACATGCAAATAGAAAAAAAACCCAGCAAATTAAAAAAAACAACGTTATCAGTTTTACAACACATGTGCTGTAAACCCTCGCAATGCAACCAAACACAAAAATAGGCTGCAAATCCTCACAGCACAACCAAACACAGAAATAGGCTGCAAATCCTCACAACACGACCAAACACAGAAACACGCTGCAAATCCTTACAACACAACCAAACACAGAAACACACTGCAAATCCTCACAACACAACCAAACACAGAAACATGCTGCAAATCCTCGCAATGCAACCAAACACAGAAATAGGCTGCAAATCCTCACAACACAACCAAACTCAGAAACACGCTGCAAATCCTCACAACACGACCAAACACAAAAACACGCTGCAAATCCTTACAACACAACCAAACACAGAAACACACTGCAAATCCTCACAACACAACCAAACACAGAAACATGCTGCAAATCCTCAAACACAACCAAACACAGAAACACGCTGCAAATCCTCACAACACAACCAAACACAGAAACACGCTGCAAATCCTCACAACACAACCAAACACAGAAACACGCTGCAAATCTTCACAACACAACCAAACACAGAAACACGCTGCAAATCCCCACAACACAACCAAACACAGAAACACGCTGCAAATCTTCACAACACAACCAAACTCAGAAACACGCTGCAAATCCCCACAACACAATCAAACACAGAAACACCCTGCAAATCCTCACAACACAACCAAACACAGAAACACGCTGCAAATCCTTACAACACAACCAAACACAGAAACACACTGCAAATCCTCACAACACAACCAAACACAGAAACACGCTGCAAATCTTCACAACACAACCAAACTCAGAAACACGCTGCAAATCCCCACAACACAACCAAACACAGAAACACCCTGCAAATCCTCACAACACAACCAAACTCAGAAACACACTGCAAATCCTCACAACACAACCAAACACAGAAACACGCTGCAAATCCTCAAAACAAAACCAAACACAGAAACACGCTGCAAATCCCCACAACACAACCAAACACAGAAACACCCTGCAAATCCTCACAACACAACCAAACTCAGAAACACGCTGCAAATCTTCACAACACAACCAAACTCAGAAACACGCTGCAAATCCTCACAACACAACCAAACACAGAAACACCCTGCAAATCCTCACAACACAACCAAACTCAGAAACACACTGCAAATCCTCACAACACAACCAAACACAGAAACACGCTGCAAATCCTCAAAACACAACCAAACACAGAAACACGCTGCAAATCCTCAAAACACAACCAAACACAGAAACACACTGCAAATCCTCACATCACAACCAAACACAGAAACACGCTGCAAATCCTCACAACACAACCAAACTCAGAAACACACTGAAAATCCTCATAACACAACCAAACACAGAAACACGCTGCAAATCCTCACAACACAACCAAACACAGAAACACGCTGCAAATCCTCAAAACACAACCAAACACAGAAACACGCTGCAAATCCTCAAAACACAACCAAACACAGAAACACACTGCAAATCCTTACATCACAACCAAACACAGAAACACGCTGCAAATCCTCACAACACAACCAAACACAGAAACACGTTGCAAATCCTAAAAAACACAACCAAACACAGAAACATGCTGCAAATCCTCAAAACACAACCAAACACAGAAACACGCTGCAAATCCTCACAACACAACCAAACACAGAAACATGCTGCAAATCCTCACAACACAACCAAACACAGAAACACGCTGCAAATCCTCACAACACAACCAAACACAGAAACATGCTGCAAATCCTCAAAACACAACCAAACACAGAAACACACTGCAAATCCTTATATCACAACCAAACACAGAAACACGCTGCAAATCCTCACAACACAACCAAACTCAGAAACACACTGCAAATCCTCACAACACAACCAAACACAGAAACACGCTGCAAATCCTTAAAACACAACCAAACACAGAAACACGCTGCAAATCCTCACAACACAACCAAACACAGAAACACGCTGCAAATCCTCACAACACAACCAAATAGCACAGATCACAAAATAAATGTTTCAAGGGGACCACAACAAGTGACAAACCCGTCTGGAACTGCTTACTGTTCAATGTCTATTCGTCAGTGGTGTTGATGTGTGTCGATGACCTGAAAGGTGAGTTGTTTGTTTATTTTATCATTGGTTATTTATGATTCCTTGGCCTTTTGGATATTATTATCCTAAATAATCTGATGAAATACACAATTAACTGTAAAACGTTATTATGTCAACATTCCTGGCAGAGTGCTCAGGGAATGTGCAGAACAGCTAGCAGATGTCCTCACTGACATCTTCAACATCTCCCTGAGCAGCAACGTTGTTCCCACGTGCCTCAAGACAACGACCATTGTTCCCGTGCCGAAGAAGTCTTCTGTCTCCTGCCTTAATGACTATCGTCCCGTCGCGCTCACACCTATCGTGATGAAGTGCTTCAAAAGGCTCGTCATGAGGCACATTAAGACACTGCTTCCACCCTCCCTGGACCCCATGCAGTTTGCGTATCGTTCAAATCGTTCCACGGACGATGCTATCTCCACAACCCTTCATCTGGCCCTCACCCACCTGGATAACAAGGACTCTTATGTGCGAATGCTGTTCATTGACTTCAGCTCAGCATTCAACACAATCATTCCTCAGCACCTGATCGAGAAGTTGAACCTTCTGGGCCTGAACACCTCCCTCTGTAACTGGATCCTGGACTTCCTGACTGAGAGACCTCAGTCAGTCAGGATCGGTAACAGCATCTCCAGCACCACCACACTGAGCACTGGGGACCCCCAGCACTGTGTGCTCAGCCCACTGCTGTTCACTCTGCTGACTCACGACTGTGTGGCAATGCACAGCTCGAACCACATCATCAAGTTCGCTGATGACACGACCGTGGTGGGTCTAATCAGCAAGAACGACGAGTCAGCATATAGAGAAGAGGTGCAACGGCTAACTGCCTGGTGTGGAGCGAACAACCTGTCTCTCAACGTGGACAAAACGAAAGAGATGGTTGTGGACTTCAGGAGAGCACAGAGCGACCAATCTCCACTGATTGTTGATGGATCCTCAGTGGAGATCGTCAAGAGCACCAAATTTCTTGGTGTTCATCTGGCGGACAACCTTACCTGGTCACTTAACACCAGCTCCATCACCAAGAAAGCCCAGCAGCGTCTCTACTTCCTGAGAAGGCTGAGGAAAGCCCATCTCCCTCCCCCCATCCTGTCCATGTTCTACAGAGGGACCATTGAGAGCATCCTGAGCAGCTGCATCACTGCCTGGTTTGGGAATTGCACCGTCTCGGATCGCAAGACCCTACAGAGGATAGTGAGGACAGCTGAGAAGATCATCGGAGTCTCTCTCCCCTCTATCATGGACATTTACACCACACACTGCATCCGCAAAGCACACAGCATTGTGGACGATCACACACACCCCTCACACACACACACTTCACCCTCCTACCATCAGGAAAACGGTTCCGAAGCATTCGGGCCGTCACAACAAGACTGTGTAACAGTTTCTTTCCACAAGCCATCAGGCTTCTCAATACAAAGAACTGAACAGAACTCACACACACTCACTTACACACAAACACACACACACACACACACACACACACACACACACACACACACACACACACACTCACTCTCATCACTCATCTCGATCCACTATTTATTATTATTTATACTCGCACCTTATATTCAGTATAATGTTTACATGCTGTTTTTACACCTTTAGTATTCAGTAGATTGTTTACATGCTGTCTTTGCACCTCCTCGCTGCTGTTTTTTTGCACTACATTGCTCTGTTCCGTTTGTACTTTTTCCTGGGTATAGTTTTTACATTTCTCCTCACACAGTACTGTATATTTAAGTATACAGTAGGTTTACTAGTCGGCGCTATACTTGGTTTTTGTCTTTTGTCTTGTCTTGTGTTGTCTGTCTGCACTCTGTCTGTCTGTACTGTTCTTTTTTTTGCACTGTTTGCACCAGGCTGCACTCGATGCACTTTATGTTGTTTTGTTGTTTAGTGTAGCACCAGGGTTTCGGAGGAACGTTGTTTCGGTTTTACTATACACTGTGTACCACTGTGTATAGTAAAAATGACAATAAAAGCCACTTGACTTGACTTGACTTGACTTGACTTGACTTGATCTTTCCATGACCCAGTCATATCCCCAGGAGGGAAAGAGGGGACTCAAGGATGGGTGAGTTTAATAACTCAATCCATTCAGTTTTGTTTGATTCATTAATTTCTACTCTGTAGATTCAGTTCAATACACTCGGTTCAAAAGAGTTCGGTTCAATAAATTCATTTAAAAATAATAAGGTCCAGAAGAGTCGGTTCACTGGTTTCGGTTCAATTGAGTCTGAATCTAAAGATTCACTGGAAAATGACTCGATTCCACAGTTTTAACAAAATCTGTAACATAAAACATTCTGTCTCCTTAAAAATATTTCTTTCAGCAGTCTTACTCAAGAAAAAGAAACTTCTGTTCTGTTTGTGCAAAACCAGCAGGTGGTCAGAAAGTTCCTTCTCTGTTCCTGGGTTAGTTTGAGGGGTTCACCTCAGTCAGCTTCGTCTCCGTGGTTTGGCTCGTCATCTTACATCATCGTCTCATTGTAATGAACGGTGTTCCAGCATGAAAAAACCCCTGACCTGCATATATACAGACAATAATCAGTTCCCAAACATCTCAACATTCACTGTTTCTAGTTCAATAACAGAACAAATAGCATTCGTACAGTTCAGAGTCTGATTTGAGAATTGATCACGTTTACATTTTATTCTAACAATATGTTTGATTGAGTTCTTGCATGTAGATGATACTTTTAATAAATTTAATACAAACTTCATGCAGTTTCTCACCATAAAGACTGGATTTTATAAAAACTTTTTGACAAAATAAATTGTTTCAATGTTATTAAATCTGTACTCGTTATTTCTACATTATTTATTATATTAATTTTAATCAGCTTCATTTAAATTCAGTTTCATTTATTCATATCACAAAAATTCAGCTTAAAAATTAAACATGAACCCCCTGTATGTAAGTTTAAGACGGTTAAATATTATCAAGAAAAATACATATAATATAATTATTAATATTATTATTATTAATAATAATAATAATAATAATAATAATAATAATAATAATAATAATAACTGCAGTTGATTCTCAGATTTCAGTCTTACACTGCCCTCTAGTGGCTCTGTCAAGACATTTTTTTTACTTAAATATGTAGAAATATTATTAATCGTTCTTTGTTGTCTAGTTATATCAAGTTGAGGAGTCTCCCCCGTGTGGATGGAGGAGGAACTGCTACAGTTTAAAGCCTGATTTGAGGTCAGAGCAAGTTGAGTTCTAACAGTAAGTTTGATTGAGTTCTAACATGTAAATAATACATTTAATAAATTTAGTACCACCTTCTTGCAGGTTCTCAGCATAAATAGTGAATGTTATAAAAACATTTTTGGACAAAATAAATGTTATTAAATCTGTACTCGTCTTTTCTGGATCATTTAGTTTATTACATTAATATTAATCAGCTTTATTTAACTTGAATTTCATTTATTTATATTGCACTTATACACAAAAAACTTCTACAGCTTCACCACTACATCACTCAAATACTACTGCCGTGTGTAATCTTCTAATAAACTCTAATAGTGACATGGTGTTGTATAAATAATAGTAAATGTGAATATTCCTTTCAGATAAAAGTCATAAAGTGCATTTTAGGTGAATTTATGAACCACATCTGGCATGAAAAGATCGGTGTCCAAATACTTTTGACCACACAGTGTGTATCAGCTGAAAAGCAGCAGCTTCGGATCAGTCGCATTTCCACTGGGATTCAATCTAAAATATTACTTTTGATCATATAAAATATTTTATATTATATATTTGATTACAGATCATTGGACAAGACACCTGTCAGTCAAGATATACAGGTGAATGACAGGTGTCTCGTCCAATGATCGGTAAGTTTACATTCACAAACGATACCTACCTTTTCCGGTTTGTCTGACTTGTCGTTGTGTTTTCGGATTTGTTATTTTGTTTTTGAATTTGTTATTTTTTTTTCGGATTTGTTAATGTGTTTTTTACTTCTCGGCCACTGTACTAATTCGATAATGTTTCTTTATAACTTGACATATAAAAAAAGCAACATTTGATGTAAAATTCACTTTAAAAGTGTAGTACAGTGTAATTCATCGCGATACCGCTAGAAGGAGCTAAAGTTTAGTAGAACATTACTGCCATCTAGTGGACATCGAACACTTTTTAAAATGAAGTGGAAGATTAAACAGTACTGTATGATAAAGAAGTGTTGAAATAAAGACATTTATGTGCAGGAAGACCAGATGTAATTATTCTTACTGTTTGTGTTTTATTTATAATGTGACCCAGACAGCACCTATATTTTATAGTTTCACTGGAAACAATTTAAAATAAGGTTAATTTTAATGAACTAACTTTAACAAATATCATTCCCAATGGCATTCAATCAATCCATTTAAAGGAAAGAGAATGAGATAAAAAAAAGATAAAATAAAATGTAAATCTGTGTGACATGAACAACTTATATTTCCTGTCCACTTAAATCCCACCCTCCCTCCATCCTCTACGCCGGCTCCAACAGTTCAACACACTCCCTCCATCCTGCACAGGGCCGGCCCTGGTCAATTTTCTGCCGTGGGCAAGATTTTACTTGGTGTAGATGAAACACAAACAGCAAAAATAATTACATCTGGTCTTCCTGCACATAAATGTCTTTATTTAAACACTTCTTTATCACACAGTACTGTTTAATCTTCCACTTCATTTTAAAAAGTGTTCGATGTCCAGCAAATCCTCACAACACAACCAATTAATTTACTCCCTCTAGCGGTATCACGATGAATTACACTGTACTGCACTTTTAAAGGGAATTTTACATCAAATGTTGCTATTTTTTTTATATAAGTCAAGTTATAAACAAACATTTCGAATTAGTACAGTGGCCAAGAAGTGAAAAACACATTAACAAATCCGAAAATAAAATAACAAATTCAAAAACACATTAACAAATCCGAAAACACAACGACAAGTCAGACAAACCGGAAAAGGTAGGTATCGTTTGTGAATGTAAACTTACCGATCATTGGACGAGACACCTGTCATTCACCTGTATATCTTGACTGACAGGTGTCTTGTCCAATGATCTGTATTAAAATATATAATATAAAATATTTTATATGATCAAAAGTAATATTTTAGATTGAATCCCAGTGGAAATGCGACTGATCCGAAGCTGATTTTCAGCTGATACACACTGTGTGGTCAAAAGTATTTGGACACCGATCTTTTCATACCAGATGTGGTTCATAAATTCACCTAAACTGTTTCAGGAAGTTTCAGAGTTAATCAAGAATTTTACATTTATTTGCCAGGCAATAATCAATAAACTAATGTCACATCTAAAATAAATAATAGAAGCATGAAATGATCAGCATTAAACCAAATATTTTAACAATGCAGTTTACTAAAGAAATGTTAAAGAATTACTGTACCTGGCAATAGAGACACACAGAGAAGTTCTGACTACAGAATGCTTGTTTCGCCAAATTTCCTTAAATACCGAAACCATCGTAAACACTTGTAAATTCAAAGTGATAAAAGCTTTGAAAACCCTTTCTTGGGACAGGATGTGACCTATAAACCAATGTCACCTAATACACCTGGTAAGGATCTTCTCCAGGGCAACCCTTATGTCAATAGGACAGAATTTCCCCAAGTAGAACAGAATTTTCCCAAAACTGGGGTCTGATATGGGACTGAGATCATATTTCCAATCTCAAAAAGACCTTTAAAATTATACCAAACATGTGAATGTAAAATGTATAAATTCCAAAATAATCATGGGTCAACTCACAAATGGCCCCTTGATGGGGTTGTTATGGGACCACATTGGGTGAGAATTAGGTTCCATTTATTAATTTAATGATTGACTTCTGTGGGTGAACTTATTGTGTACTTAATTTTACTATGGAAAATTCACTGTCAAACCATTTCAAACCTCAGTTACAATGTAAAACTGTGCCTGACCAAACAAAAAACTAATATTAGTTGATTGTATGTGCTGCTCTATGTTTAAAATGACATGGTTGAGTATTTGAACTGTGAAAAATAAATGATTTCAACTCAGAATGTGTAAATCACATTTAATCTAAATTAATTCAAGTAAAAAAACAGGAAACAGGAATAACAGAATTACTAATGTAGAATAGTTCACTGGTGGGTCTATGCAGATTCCTCGGCTGCACACCTACAAAACAGTAAAGAAAGAAAAAACAGAAAAGGCAATTTAGTACATTTCAATATACAACTATTTACAGCAGCATCTAAAAAAAAACATGCATCAATATAATTAAGACATATCCTAGAATCTCATCAGTGAATTGTTCCCACCTCTGCCTCACACAGTAATAACTTATGCCGGGGGACCAGTCATGGAATCCAAAACTTATGAATGTAACAATTAAAATATCAACCTTGCGTCTGAACTTGACTCTTAAACAAATATTTGGTCATTGCCAAAAGCCAGTGATTGAACAATGATTCTGATCAGCTGAAAGATGTAAGTCACACCTCGGATCACGGTGGACCAGAAAGTTCAACGCACTGCAACTGAAGAAAACATATGCAAATAGAAAAAACACCAGCAAATCAAGAAAACATCATCAGTTAAACAACACGAGCTGCAAATCCTCACAACGCAACTAAATAGAGAAACGTCCTGCAAATCCTCACAACACAACCAATTCATTTACACTGCAAACAGCACAGACCACAAAATAAATGTTTCATGGGGACCCCAACAAGTGACGACCCCGGGACTGCTTGTTCAGTGTCTATTGATCAGTGGTGTTGTTGATGATCTGAAAGGTGAGTTTTTTGTTTATTTTAACATCCTGATCATGATTCCTTGGCTTTGCCAGTTAAAATAATAACGTTTAACAGTTAATTGTGTATTTCATCAGATTATTTAGGATAATAATATCCAAAAGGCCAAGGAATCATAAACAAACAATGATAAAATAAACAAACAACTCACCTTTCAGGTCATCGACACACACCAACACCACTGACGAATAGACATCGAACAATAAGCAGTTCCAGACGGGTTTGTCACTTGTTGTGTTCCCCTTGAAACATTTATTTTGTGATCTGTGCTATTTGGTTGTGTTGTGAGGATTTGCAGCGTGTTTCTGTGTTTGGTTGTGTTGTGAGGATTTGCAGTGTGTTTCTGTGTTTGGTTGTGTTGTGAGGGTTTGTAGTGTGTTTCTGTGTTTGGTTGTGTTGTGAGGATTTGCAGCGTGTTTCTGTGTTTGGTTGTGTTGTGAGGATTTGCAGCGTGTTTCTGTGTTTGGTTGTGTTGTGGGGGTTTGCAGCGCGTTTCTGTGTTTGGTTGTGTTGTGAGGATTTGCAGCGTGTTTCTGTGTTTGGTTGTGTTGTGGGGGTTTGCAGCGTGTTTCTGTGTTTGGTTGTGTTGTGGGGGTTTGCAGCACATGTTGTCAATCTGATAACGTTGTTTTTTTTTTTAATTTGCTGGTGTTTTTTTCTATTTGCATGTGTTTTCTTCTCAGCCACTGTATAGGATGCCATGAGGATAAGATATTTATAAGATATTTTTTCATCTCAGGGTGAAGTATTCCTTTAATTAAACAGAGGCAAAAACAGTGATTGTTATAAAATATGATTAATTGTGCAGCCCTAGCTATAGGTTATATGATTTACACTTCCGGCTGTACTGCACTCCGATCATGGTGCCGTTGGGCTCTCAGAGCACGGTTGCCTTTCTGAGCATGCTACTGCATCAACCAGGGAACAATCCATTATTTGTATGCATGTAAGTTACATGAGCATAAGACTATCAGTTTAAAAAAAAAAAAAAAAAAAAAAAAAAAAGAAAGAAAAAATTCACAAGGTTGTAAGTGCCTTCTAATCCTTTTGCCCAAACTGTTAACTGATCTGACTGACTTTATGAACAGCGCAAAATGACGTTTATTATCTTTAACGTAATCATAATGCATCATATTTTTAGTAATGTTTAGAAATAATATAAATATGAACTTTTTTTTTTTATCACCTCTACCTATTTCACCTAAATCACATTAAAATAATGTTAAGTATTGTCACCGTTTCCTCAGAGCTTTTCTCTGTGTATTGTATATACACATGTTATAAAGGTAGTGAAAGAGAAAGAGACTCCACAGTGCTTTTACTGTTTCACCCTCCTGTTATCATGAGGACACTATATGGAGAAAACACAAGTGAAAATGGTTTGAAAAGTCGTTATTTCCACATTTTAGTAGACAATGTCCTAGTTATCTGCTAATCGTTAAGAATGTTCAGTTTTCCACAGGTGTTTATCTCTGAGGTAAACCAGTTTACTCTCCACACTTACCTTCATTATATCGTGCCTGTAACTTTAATTTCCACAAATCTTTTAGAAGTATACATTAAATGAAATTCCTTACCATGACATAGATGTCAGGTTATCCAGGTCAGGTCAGGTGATCAGTGGTAGTGAGTGATGACCGTTTCTTCAGAATGAGAAGGCGGGAACACAGGAGCCAATGGGAGACTCTTTGAACTGCACAAGAGATTTTTCCTTTTTTTTTTTTTTTTTAACTAAAGGTCCTCTTATTTGCTGCTCTCACTTCCTCCTTACTAATCCTATCCACTTCCTGCTTCACCATCTCACCTTTCAACCTTCTCTCTCTCTCACTTTCCTCATTCATCAGCTGCTCAAAATATTCCCCCCTATCTTCTCAACACACTCTTCTTACACACTCTCCTTACTAATCAACACATTTCCATCTCCATCCTTTATTGCTCTAACTTGCAGCACATCCTTTCCAGCTCGGTTCCTCTGCCTGGCCAATCAATAGAAATCCTTTTCTCCTTTCTTAGTGTCCAACTTCTCCTACAGCTCCTCATATGCCTTTTCCTTGGCTTTCACCAAATCCCTCTTCACCTGCTGCTGCATCACCTCTTTACCTAAACTTGAGTAAAAAATGTATAGTCAGTTCTTCAACTTTTACCTGAGTATTTAAAACATGAGTATCTGCACTTCTACTGAGTGAAGAATGTGTGAACCTTTGCCACCGCTGGCTTTAATTATTAAATGTTTGCCAACATATTACAGTTATAATGTAGATAAATAGTACTAATAAACTACCCACTCTGTGCAATTTGTATAAGGTATTTCAGTGTGTAAACTAATCCTAATGTAATAGTGGAGCAAAAGTGTATTTATATATAAGTAAATCTGTATTATTTAGTTTTTGCAACACTGAGCTGCACACATATTCAAACCTGTAATGTTTGCTTATACTATACATTTAAATAAAACCATATTAACTTGGTCAAAAAGCACATTGCACCATTTTCTTTATATTTAAGTGGAAATTAGTTGTCTAAAATTTGTATGCACATGTAATTTTTGTTTGCAGCATGTAGTTTAAATATCCATTAGATTTTAGTTATTTTGGTTATTAATTAACTTTTATTTCCATTTGGTAATGAAGCTCGGGTGTTCTTGTATTCAGAGCAGTGAGAACTGCATACAATTCTAGACTGAGACTCCTGAAGTTACTGAGTGTCACAGTTGGACCCTGGAAACACAGATTTTAATGCTCCCACATTAAATTTTCCATTTTATTTTTTCTGTATAATAGAATTTTGTTAATAACTGAAATTTAATTTAGTAAATAACAATGATGAATTAACCCAGCCATTAGGGAGGCACAAGCCAGTGCATTCTTAGTGCCGGTCCCAAGCCCGGGTAAATGGGGAGGGTTGCGTTAGGAAGGGCATCCAGCGTAAAACATGTGCCAAATCAAATATGCGGATCACAAATGAGAATTTCATACCGGATCGGTCGAGGCCCGGGTTAAAAACGACCGCCACAGGTATCGTTAGCCGACAGGGTACCGGTGGAAATTGGGCTCCTGTTGGCCGAAGGAGGAAAAGGAGAGGAGGAAGACATCTACAGAGACGGCAGGGAAAGGAGCAGTGTAGGAGAGTGGAGGTTAGGGTTGGTACTTTAAATGTTGGTACTATGACGGGTAAAGGGAGAGAGGTAGCTGATATGATGGAGAGGAAAAAGGTAGATATGCTGTGTGTTCAGGAGACCAAGTGGAAAGGGAGTAAGGCCAGGAACATTGGAGGTGGATTTAAACTGTTTTATCATGGTGTGGATGGAAAGAGAAATGGTGTAGGGGTGATTCTGAAGGAAGAGTACAGTAAGAGTGTAGTGAAGGTGTAGAGAGTTTCTGATAGGGTGATGATCGTGAAGGTGGAAGTTGAAGGGATGATGATAAATGTCATCAGTGCCTATGCTCCACAAGTTGGCTGTGGGATAGAGGAGAAGGAAAGATTCTGGAGTGAATTAGATGAAGTGGTAGATGGTGTACCTAGGAAAGAACGATTGGTGATTGGGGCAGACTTTAATGGGCATGTTGGTGAAGGGAACAGAGGTGACGAGGAGGTGATGGGTAGGTATGGTTTTAAGGAGAGGAATGTGGAAGGGCAGATGGTGGTAGATTTTGCTAAAAGGATGGAAATAGCAGTGGTGAACACTTATTTTAAGAAGAAGGAGGATCATAGGGTGACGTATAAGAGTGGAGGAAGGTGCACACAGGTGGACTATGTGCTATGCAGGAGATGCAACCTGAAGGAGATTGGCGACTGTAAGGTGTTGGCAGGGGACAGTGTAGCTAGACAGCATAGGATGGTGGTCTGTAGGATGGTTTTGGAAGCGAAGAAGAAGAGGAGGAGAGTGAGGACTGAAAGAAGAATAAGATGGTGGAAACTGAAGGAGGAAGAGGGTAATGTGAGGTTCAGGGAAGAGGTCAGAGAGAGGCTCAGTGGTGTTAAGGAGGTGTTGGATGATTTGGCAACTACTGCAGGAGTGATGAGGGAGGCAGCTAGAAAAGTACTTGGTGTGACATCTGGAAATAGAAAGGAAGACAAGGAGACGTGGTGGTGGAACGAGGAAGTGCAGGAGAGCATAAGGAGAAAGAGGTTGGCAAAACAGAAGTGGGATAGACAGAGTGATGAGAAAAGTAGGCAGGAGTACAAGGAGATGCGGCAGCAGGTTAAGAGGGATGTGGCGAAAGCCAAGGAAAAGGCATATGAGGAGCTGTATGAGAGGTTGGACACTAAGGAAGGAGAAAAGGATTTGTACTGATTGGCCAGGCAGAGGGACAGAGCTGGAAACGATGTACTGCAAGTTAGAGCAGTAAAGGATGGAGAGGGAAATGTGTTGACTAGTGAGGAGAGTGTGTTGAGAAGGTGGAGGGAGTATTTTGAGCAGCTGATGAATGAGGAAAATCAGAGAAAGAGAAGGTTGGATGATGTGGAGTTGGTGAAGCAGGATGTAGATAGGATTAGTAAGGAGGAAGTGAGAGCAGCGATTACGAGGATGAAGAGTGGAAAGTCGGTTGGACCAGATGAAATACCGGTAGAAGCGTGGAGATGTTTAGGGGAGATGGCAGTGGAGTTTTTGACCAGATTGTTTAACAGGATTTTGAAAGGTGAGAGAATGCCTGAGGAATGGAGAAGTGTGCTGGTACCGATCTTTAAGCATAAAGGAGATGTGCAGACCTGCAGTAACTACAGGGGTATTAAGTTGATCAGTCACACCATGAAGTAATGGGAAAGAGTAGTGGAAGCCAGGCTGAGAGAAGAGGTGACCATCTGTGAGCAACAGTATGGTTTCATGCCGAGGAAGAGCACCACAGATGCCTTATTTGATTTGAGAATGTTGATGGAGAAGTATAGAGAAGGACAGAAGAAATTGCATTGTGTATTTGTGGATTTAGAGAAGGCGTACAACAGAGTGCCAAGAGAGGAGTTGTGGTATTGTATGAGGAAGTCAGGTGTGTCAGAGAAGTATGTGAGGGTGGTGCAGGACATGTATGAGGACAGTGTGACGGCAGTGAAGTGTGCAGTAGGTACGACAGACTGGTTCAGAGTGAAGGTTGGACTGCATCAAGGATCGGCCCTGAGCACTTTCTTGTTTGCAGTGGTGATGGACAGGTTGACGGACGAGGTCAGACAGGAGTCTCCCTGGACTATGATGTTTGCGGATGATATTGTGATTTGTTGTGAGAGTAGGGAGCAGGTTGAGAAGAGCCTGGAGAGGTGGAGATATGCGCTGGAGAGAAGGGGAATGAAACTCAGTGGGAGTAAGACAGAATACATGTGTGTGAATGCGAGGGAGGGCAGTGGAGTGGTGCGGTTGCAGGGAGAAGAGCTTCAGAAGGTGGAGGAATTCAGGTACCTGGGGTCAACAGTGCAAATTAATGGGGAGTGTGTTAGAGAAGTGAAGGAAAGAGTGCAGGCAGGGTGGAGTGGGTGGAGAAGAGTGACAGGAGTGATTTGTGATAGTAGGTTATCTGCAAAATTGAAAGGGAAAGTTTATAGGACTGTGGTGAGACCTGCGATGTTGTATGGTTTAGAGACAGTGGCATTGAGTAAAAGACAGGAGGTGGAGCTGGAGGTAGCAGAGCTGAAGATGTTGAGGTTTTCGTTGGGAGTGACGAGGATGGATAAGATTAGAAATGAGTTTATTAGAGGGACAGCGCATGTAGGATGTTTTGGTGACAAGGTGAGGGAGGCAAGATTGAGATGGTTTGGACATGTGCAGAGGAGCAACATGAATTATATTGGTAGAAGAATGCTGAGGATGGAGCCACCAGGTAGGAGGAAAAGAGGAAGGCCAAGAAGGAGGTTCATGGATGTGGTGAGGGAAGACATGCAGGTAGTTGGTGTAAAAGAGGCAGATGTAGAGGACAGGGTGGTATGGAAACGGATGATCCGCTGTGGCGACCCCTAACGGGAGCAGCCGAAAGAAGAAGAAGAAGAAGAAATAACAATGATAAATTGTTGATACTTCATAATTATCTATGATACAGAATCAAAACATTGTTTCTATCACCAGCATTTCTATTTTCTTCCTTAGAAAAAATAAAGTATAAGTTAACAAACAATAGCAAGAGAAAAATAAGTGAACTGTTCATGAAATAATCACAAAAAGATGTTCCTGAAGACGTTTTTAATGACCACGAGACTCATACAGTCCATTTAAAATAGTCAACGTTTAACATTCACCTAAATCTCAAAGGTGTTTAGTGAAGTCGAGATTAGATCTCTGTGCAGGCCAGTTCAGTTCTTCCACACCAAACTCATCCAACCATGTCTTTATGAACCTCAGTTTGTGCACTGTGGCATGGTCATGCTGGATTAATAAAGGTCCATCTCCAAACTATTCCCACAATATTAGAAGCATAGCATTGTCCAAAATTATTTGGTATGCTAAAGTAATTAACATTTCACTATAGTTTAAGTCTAAGGCTGAGTCTTACCCCTAAAGTACAGCCCCATACCATTACCACTCCTCAACCAAACCTTACAGTTGACTAATAAACTTATTTGAAGTTAGAGAAACACAGCTTCTTTCCTGTATGACTGAGGAGGACACTCTGAGCACTAAAACCCTTCCCACACTGTTCACAGTGATACAGCTTCTCTCCTGTGAATACACTGGTGCGATTTGAGAGTACTTGGGTGAGTAAAAAACTTCCCACACTGTTCACAGTAATATGGCTTCACCCCTGTGTGAACACGCTGGTGTTTTCTAAAATTACTCTGTTGAGTAAAACTCTTCCCACACTGTTCACAGTGATACGGCTTCACTCCTGTGTGGACATGCTGGTGTATTCTAAAATTATTTTGATGAGTAAAACTCTTCCCACACTGTTCACAGTGATAAGGCTTCTCTCCTGTGTGGATACGCTGGTGTGATTTGAGATTACCCTGCTGAGTAAAACTCTTCCCACACTGTTCACAGTGATACGGCTTCTCTCCTGTGTGGATACGCTGGTGTGATTTGAGATGACCCTGTTGAGTAAAACTCTTTCCACACTGTTCACAGTAATACGGCTTCTCTCTTGTGTGGATACACTGGTGCAATTCGAGACTCCTCTGCCAATTAAAACTCTTCCCGCACTGTTCACAATAATACGGCTTCACTCCTGTGTGGATACGCTGGTGTAATTTGAGAGTACTCAGGTGAGTAAAACTCTTCCCACACTGTTCACAGTGATACGGCTTTACTCCTGTGTGGATATGCTGATGTAATCTGAGACTACCCTGCTGAGTAAAACTCTTCCCACACTGTTCACAGTGATACGGCTTCTCTCCTGTGTGGATATGCTGATGTAATCTGAGACTACCTTGCTGAGTAAAACTTTTTCCACACTGATCACAGTGGTACAGTTTATCTCCTGTGTGGACATGCTGGTGTGATTTGAGATGACCCTGTTGAGTAAAACTCTTCCCACACTGTTTACAGTGATAAGGCTTCTCTCCTGTGTGGATACGCTGGTGTCTTTTCAGAACAGCAATTTTAGTAAAACTCTTCCCACAATCTGAGCAGTGGTGCATCTGAAAAACAATATAAAATGAATCAATATACTGTTATAATTTTAGATTTGGTCTTGCATGATATCAGAAATGTCTGCTATAGTAATCTGATATGGTTTGAAACAAGTTAAATGAGAGGTATTTTGAGGCCTTTTAGAAAACAATTAACTATTTAATACTTGTATAAAATTTTCCAAAATCCCTGATATAAATGTCTTCAAGGTGGAGGAGTTTTCCCAGTACCAGAACAGGCAGCATTATATCATCTTATTTTCAATTCCAGGAGACAGAGAAAAAGACTGTGGAACCTGTTGTGCTTCTGTGATAACATCAGAGCTTAACAGGATTTAGTCCACGATCACAAAGCTACCTGAAACTATGTTCAAGCAATGTTTGGGTGACTTTGGATTTTACAGTGATCCAAAAGCTACTACTAGTAGCTCTCATTAGACAAAGTTTAAACTCTGGATTGGTGCAAACAATCAGTACCTACTGAGCTGATCTGCATGCTGTTTTTCAAATGTTGTGTGAAAATCCCTGTGGTTGGGACAACAATACAATGACAATACATACTTCCTCCTAATGGCCTATGAGGGCATTTTCAATCAACTTGTTAGCATGTACCTCCACTTTAAGACTCTCAGCTGAAAATAACCTACCTAAATGTAAATGTGAACAATTCCTGACCAAATTGTTCTATATACACAATTTAGATACATTTGGAAAGAAAATACTCTGACCCAGCTATTAGTGTTACACAAGTCAGTGCACTCTTAGTGCAGGTCTCAACCCCGGATACATGTGGAGGGTTGCGTTATGAAGGACATCCAGTGTTAAACATGTGCCAAATCAAACATGCAGATCACAAATAAAAATTTCATACCGGATCGGTCGAGGCCCGGGTTACCAACGACCACCACAGGTATTGTTAGCCAACAGGGTACCGGTGGAAATTGGGCTACGGTTGGCCGAAGGAGGAGAAGAAGAGGAGTAAGACGTCTACAGAGGCAGTGGAAAAAGACGAAGTAGAGGACAGTGGAGGTTCGGGTTGGGACTATGACTGGTAAAGGGAGAGAGGGAGCTGATATGATGGAGAGGAGAAAGGTAGATATGTTGTGTGTTTAGGAGACCAAATGGAAAGTGAATAAGACCAGGAACATTGGAGGTGTTTAAACTGTTCTATCATGGTGTGGATGGAAAGAGAAATGGTGTAGGGGTGATTCTGAAAGAAGAGTACAGTAAGAGTGTAGTGGAGGTGAAGAGAGTTTCTGATAGGGTGATGAAGGTGAAGCTGGAAGTTGAATGGGAAGATGATAAATATCATCAGTGCTTATGCTCCACAGGTGGGCTGTGAGATGGAGGAGAAGGAAAAATTCTGGAGTGAGTTAGATAAAGTGGTAGATGGTGAACCTAGAAATGAAAGATTGGTGTTGGGGAGGACTTTGAAGGGCATGTAGGTTAAGGGAAAAGAGGTGATGAGGAGGTGACGGTAGGTATGGAATTAAGGAGAGGAATGTGGAAGGGCAGATGGTGGTAGATTTTTGGCTGAAAAGAGGAAAATGGCAGTGGTGAACACGTATTTTAAGAAGAAGGAGGATCATAGAGTGACGTATAAGAGTGGAGGAAGGTGCACACAGGTGGACTATGTTCTATTTAACGCAGGTCCTTTTCTCCCTCCACCTGCTAGACTCCGGGGGCCACTCAGACTATTGTTGTACATGTTTGGCTATACATACCTACTGCATTTATATTATTTGTACAGAAATTCAGACTGTTGTTATTCACACAGACTGCATGCATACTGATGGCCAGACATTTCAATGGACAGGAGGAGAATTCATGATCAGAAGCCATTAATCTCAAGTAGCAAGGAGCTGAACAGCTCTGCTAGTGCTAACGTTAATTCACCTATTTCTCCATCACCAGCAGCACTCCATTCTCCAACATCTATCTCCCCTACATGCCAGTGTGCACAAACATATACACACACATACATACATACTGCGGGTAAAAAAAGTATTGAACATGTCAACATTTTTCTCAGTAAATATATTTCTAAAGGTGCTAGTAACATGAAATCTTTATTAGATGTTGGTAACAACCCATACAATCTACACATACAAAGGAATCAAACCATACATATCCATAAATGAAGTTGTGTAATGTTGTAAAACAACACACACATACAAGAAAAAGTATTGAACACATGAAGACAGGGAGGTGCAAAAAGGAATGAAAAGCCAAGACAGCAGTAGATATCAATCAGTAATTAGAAAGCAATCCTGCCTATTGTCATTGTAAATTAATATCAGCTGCTTCAGTCCCAACTGATGGCCTGTATAAAGGTGTCCCATTACCAAGGTGTCCCACAAGAAACATCTCATGATGGGTAAAAGTGAAGAGCTCTCTCAAGACCTTCACATCCTTACTGTTGCATACATACTGATTGCATTAGTTACAGAAGGATTTCTGTAAACCTTTAAAGTAATACTAATAAATGATCTTAAAGTGCGAGGCAGAAACTAAACAAACTTGCAGTCCGCCACTTAATACTTTACTTTAAAACTAAACTTCCTCTGGGAGATCACTGGCATACGCATGTGAATATTTGATCTGTTAACTGGTTGCATGTGTAAAAGCTGTTGGTATTAAACATTGTTTACTTTATCAACTGAGTAAAAAGCTGAAGAACAGATCAAATAGGACAATTGATTAAAGATTTGGGGAGAAATTTCATGTTTGCTTGTAAAAGGATTTTTTAAATAAATAAAAAAAACAGTAGTTTATTGTGATACACTTAAAGTTAAGGTATTTTTTATTATTTAATTTTAAAATACATTATGATGTATCTTTGCCCTGCAAACCACACTGAAAGTTGAGACATGAATAAATTGTACCTTTGATCCAGCAGCAGCAGCAGCAGGAGTGTGTGGAGGTTCTCCTAAAGATCTCCGTCTGGACTCTGATTTCATGATCAGAGGTGTAAAGAATCAGGACACTGGAAGAAAAATGCAGAGGTTCATGACTCCAGAATGTCCACTAGCTGTTCCCCGAGCAGCTCAGCTGCTACCTTTCACTGCATCTCACCTTTGGGTAAAAATCCGCTAAATCCGGGACAAAAACGGGGTTGAAGCTCGCTTGCAGGACGTCGATGTGCACGCGCGGAAAGTGGAGAAAAACTCACGCGCCCAACATTAACTTCAAACTGGAGCGCGTGAAAGAACTCTATAGGTACAAACACAGATCACAAAGTAGTGGGCGGGGCCAACGGGCTCGAGTTCTAAATCCGCAAACATCATTGGCTCTGGGATCACTGGGATTTTCTGTCTCTCACTCTTACTGGTAGAGCTGAAACAGGTGCTGAGTTTGGAGACTGCTTGAACCTCTTTTCTGGTTGATGGCTGGTGTGTGGAAGCCACTTCTCCTCAGAAGATTCAACTAAATGACTGTTGGAGCTGCTATCATGGGCCCTCAACTGCTCAGTTGTATGAATGAGATAATTATAACATAACATAGGGAATTGTTCATTTAGTTATAATTTTTCCTATAAAACTTTATTATAATGAAAGTAATATCTAATAATGTGTAAATAATAATAATAATAATAAATCTGATAATATTGTTAGCAACAGTGTAACAATAACTCAAAAAATATTTTGTTTTGTTTAATGAAAAAAAAGAAAAAATAGTAGTTTTAATACGTAATATGTCATACAATAATATGACAGCTTCTGGCACTTAAAGGTGTGTAAAGTTTTGATATTTTTTCCTTCAGTGTGTAAGAAAGTACAAGGTGATTATTACTGCATGATTCAGTTCTATTTAATGAGCATATAAATATAAATTATTTTACAGAAGTGAACACCAGACAAAATCTGGAAATCCGAGTCCTGAAGTACACAATCAGTAGCTTCGAGAAAAACATCTGCTTAATCGAGGTACTTTCTTTTAATTACAGATGCAGACGTCATTGAACTGAAGTGAGAATTGTAAATAAAACTATTTTTGTTTTTGATCCTCAACAGGAAAAACTCTTCAAACAGGGAAATGAGTTGAACAAAAGTAACACTGAAATCTCTCTGAGTTTCTGTAGATGTTGATGTAGAAGGTATTTGCTTTGACTGTAATAAATTGTTTGTCATTACAGAGAAAAAGTGCTCCTCCACGCAGACTGAGAACGAGCAGGAAGCTGACAAAGGTATTTAGATGTGACATGTTATAAACTATTTTCTAGAGGAGATACAGATTTATATAAACATGTGCTAAACCTATTTGTAGATTTCCCTCAAATGATCAGATGATCAGATTGAAAGTTATATTCATTATGCAGAAATCAAACACGCAGCTTTGTTTTATTGTTTATTTTATTGTGCTGTTTTATTTTATATTCATACAGAGAGAACAGTTAACAACACAAAAAAGTACTTTATAAGTTATTGTGCTTTAATTTGTTTTTTTGACTGCACTATATATGGAATTAAATAAATACTTTTTTATGTGTTATGTTTACATGAAAAAGTTGTGAAGAGAAGAGTAAATAAAAATGTAGCTACTATGAGAAAAGTCAATTAAAATTATATGAAGAGGTTTAAGAAATGTGAGATGTTTATAAACCAAAAATTGTGAAAATATATTCCCATAGATGTATGTTTTTTTTTTTCCAAGTGTTGCTTTTTGGTTCTATCAATGAAGTAAATGTTTGACTTTGACCTTGAAGTAGTTCACACATCTGTAGAGAGGAGGCAGATGGATAATCCTCTTAACGACTTCTTTTGTGTGTGTGTGCATTATGAGAGCACATTATCAGGTGATTACTGTGTTGATGATAGCTATTAGTGTGAAGGCAGTCTATATGAATAGAGTGTGAATGCTGGCTACATGTACTGTTTGTTTTAGGATCATTATTAGAGCCATCAGGATGTAAAGTTCTGACTATATCAGTGTTAATGCTACATTTCTAAAATTGTCAGGATTTACTGTAATTGCCATATAGTTTTTGTCCACTTTATTTTTATGAGGTAATTTAATCTTATTGTATTTTTCTGGTGCTCAAATAAATTATTTATACATTGTCTAAAGGTTTGTCTATTGTGTTGTAATTGTAAAAACTATGCAGTGGTTTGTTAAAGACTAAAATAGTTTGTAGAACATTTAAGTTTAATAATTAGTATGTATATTGTTTGAAATATATATGTGATAGGAGATCACAATATTTGCTGTATTTATTTATTAATAGTATATTTGTTATTGTTATTTATAGTGCTAATTTTTTTTTTTTTTTTTGCATGAAATTGGGCAAAACATGATAAAGGAAAGAAGTAGGGGAAAGTGTTGTTTCAATGTAGGATCATGTATTGTGCTGTATGAGTTTGTGTTAATTATAGTTGCAGGTAACTATTATTGTTTGTTTTATTATTTAGAGCAATATATATTACTCTGTTTGTAAAAACTATATTAAATATGAGTCAAAATGGTCATCATTGAACATGTACATATTTCATTATGTGTGGGAATTTGCCAAACATATTGAGAATATTAATAGGATACGAGAAAGTTAAATTTAACATAAATGGTAATGATCTTTATGCATTTGTGTAAACATTATCAAAGGAAAAGGGATAAATTGAGTCTTTTAACTTTCTGGATATGTGTAGCATAGGCATCTATAAAATACATATAATATTTCACATTATTACAAAAGCAATGTTTTAGGAATGCTGGAGTTAAAGTTATAAATATACTTTATGTCTTTTGTTTTTTTTGGTGATTTTGTAGTGAGATATTTATAAATGCATTATATGTGTTTTGTTGTTGCAGGAAAATGGCATTTACAAGTCCGTCCAAAATTCCACGTGTGGAAGGGGGAGAGTTTGTGTTATTTAGAGATCAGTTTTGCTCATTAGCAGTGAGTATTATGCATTTTATATTGTGTGAAATATATTGGTGTTGTCTTAATGGTGGTACAAGGGCATGTATTAAAATATGAAGTAAATGTTGTGTTTTTTTGTGTAGTATTCAGTGTTGGATGAAGGTGTTACGAGACAAGGAGTTCGTCAGGAGTTGACAGAGCTTGGTGTAAAAGGGATGAGAAAATTTGCTGAGTTGAATGCTGAGGAAAAATATCTACAGAAACAGTTTACTGAGGTACACGGAAAATTGGAGAAGTTGAAATGAAACCCAGAAGTTACAAAGGCTGCTCTGGATCTTGCAAGAGATGGTGTGTAAAGATTATTTTTGTTTATTTAAAAAAATAATAAGAATAATATAATATAAAAGAATAATATACACACACACACACACACACACACACACACACACACACACACACACACACACACACACACACACACACACATACATACATGCATACATGCATACACACACTGGAGATCAAAATTATAGAACAATTTATAAACAATTGAACAATTCTGAAATATTATCCACTTCACTGCTCAACGGTTGAAGGAGTTTTTGTCCTGTTTTTAGCATGCTACCAGAACACCTTTTCCACAAAATAACTAAGGCATTTAAAAAAAATCATTATTTTGCAGAAAACACACTGATTAAAATTTAGAGAACTACAATGACTGTAGCATGGAAAAAGATTACAACAACATTTTCTAAAGGTTACAACAGTCAGAAATTAGTAGGAAGTGTACAGGCTTCTGCTCTGAATGACTTTAGCACATCTGCGGCCACAGGACAGCACCAGTCTCTCACACTGCTCTGGTGTGATTTTGGTCTACTCTTCTTCCAGTCTCTTCCACAGTTCGGTGACTGTAGTGGGTTTCTTGGCCATAACTTTGTCGCCAAGGATTTTCCAGAGGTTCTCTATTGGGTTGAGATCAGGACTCTGGGCAGGCCATGTCATTATTTCACTGTTTCCAGTTACAAGGAACTGCTTTACCCGTTTTGCTGTGTGACATGGAGCGTTACTAGTGTACAGTTACTAGTGTGACACTAAAACAGGTGTAAGTAATAACTACTTTTTACTGAAGTACATAAGTCAGAGCCAAGACTTCTTTATTTTCACTTGAGTAAAAAGTATTATCAGTACTTCAACTTTTACCCAAATATTTTAAAACATGAGTATCTGTACTTCTACTGAGTGAAGGATGTGTGTACTTTTGCCACCTCTGATTTGAAAGAAGTGTATCATGCAGTAATAATGTGCTTGTACTGTCTTACACACTGAAAGCAGAAACATTTAAACTATACACACCTTTAAGTGCCAGAAGCTGGTTTTCAATACCAGAGTTCACAGAAACATTCAGATAGAACACAATGTTCATGTGCACTTTATCTGTAGAATGATTTTGGTTGCAGACATTTAAACAGATTCAATGTGACCAAATCACATGACATGATCAATTCTACAGTATAGATAATACATTGGGGGTGTGTTTTTACAGTCAATTCAAGTTTATTTGTATAGCGCTGTTCAGAACAGACATTGTCTCAAAGCAGCTTTACAGAAATCAACAGTGAAGGTGAATGGTGTGTGTTTATCCCTGATGAGCAGCCGTGGCGACTGTGGCATGGAAAAACTCCCTTAGATGTAATGAGGAAGAAACCTTGAGAGGAACCAGACTCAAAAGGGGAACCCATCCTCATGTGGGTGACATCAAGAGTTTGATCATAAATCTTTCAACAATACAGAACACTGGCGTGTGAGAACTAACATGAGCACTGGAGTGTAAGATTATAAGTAAATGTTCTTTCTACAGTCTTATGCAGTCTTTATGGTTATAAAACTAGGAGCTACTGAGCAACTCATAAAATAGCTCAACGTTTGTGATCATCACAGATCCAACACCAGCTTCTCCATGCCAGAGCCTTTAAACACTCCAGAAGGTCCAATGTCAAAACTCCACACATGTAGTGGGATCCAATTGGCACTGGAACGTCTCTAGATGGTTCGGGATGTTTGCGAGTTCACCATCAACTTCTTTAATCTTCATGAGGTGGGATTGAGGTGACTGGAGCTGGCCAAACCTCAGGATTCCTCAGGATGGGGAGAGAAAGAGAAGCAGTGGAGAGGAATTAGCGTAGCTGCTGTTCATGATATTAACAGCACAAGTTGATAATGTGCATGTGATCAGATGTTCTGGAGCACAAGGTTATGATATGTGATGTGTGTTATGTGTAGGCTTTGCTAAAAAGATACGTTTTTAATCTGCATTTAAACTGGGAGAGTGTGTCTGAGCCCCAAACACTGTCAGGAAGACTATTGCAGAGTTTAGGAGCTAAATGTGAGAATGATCTACCACCTTTAGTGGACTTTGCTATTTTAGGAACTACTAGAAGCCCAGAGTTTTGAGATCTCAGAGTTTAAAAATTACCCAAAAGAGCTCACCTGGAAGCATCAGTGGAATTCATGCTGAAGATGCTGAACCAGCTGGACATTGACATTTTTTTTAATAGTAATTTAATGGTTTATTTGACATAATTTGCAGCACAATCTTCAGATACCAATTAATCAATCTTCTTAATTAAGCAATTTTCTGTATCATTTCTTATGAATGAACTGTTAGATTTTATGAGATAAAGGGGGGATGATAATTGGCCAAACATATCGGACAAAAGAAATCAGCAACATATATTGGTCATCCTGTATCAGTCGACCTCTTGGTGTGAGTTCAAATGATATGCTCAGTTGTATGTTTGAGTTCATTGTAGTCTTTTTGATCATCTGAAGCAGAAGGCAGCAGTGATTCACAGTCTCTTGGAGCTCTTGAATGTCCTCCAGTAGCTTCTGGTATCTCATCAGATGATCTCTCTTATGCTCTGCTCTATCCCTCTTCTTCTCACAGTGATTGAGAGAATCCTGGAGCTCTCTGATGGTCAGAAGCGGTAAGTTGTTCCTCTCATTCATGTCTAGTTGGTCCTTCTTGCTTCTTGCTCCCATTTATACCTTTCAAATTCCAAACTGGCCTCGAGCTGAGCAATACGTTCCAGCAGTTGCTTTTGTTCTGTCACACAGCTCTCTCTCTCTCATGTTCTCCAGATTTCTCCTGTTCCTCGTGGAGTTTCAGGGAAGACTGGAGCTCAGTGATGTTCTGGAGGTGTGTGTCGTTTCTATGATTTGTGTTCTGTTCACGCTGCTTTTGCTCCATAGCTAAAGTAGCCTCCAGAGTTTGCACCTTCTATACCAGAATGGCTTTCTCTTCTGTTATCTTCTCTATTATCATATTAAGAAATGCATCCCAATCTGTAACTCCTTTCTGCATGTGTTCCAGCTTCTCCTCCTCTTCCGTAATCTGTTCATGTTTCTTCTGTCTCCTGCTTTGAAAAATCTCTCTAAGTTTTCTAAAAAGCTCCATTTTTGTGTCTCTTTACTTACAAGTAGTAAATTCACAAATGAGAAACTCTGAGGCGCTCTGACTTATAGAGATGCGCCCTACTGTGATGTTACACCAAACTAAGACACACACACACACACACACACACACACACACACACACACACCCCTTTCTCTCTTTCTCTCTCTCTAAACACAGATCAAGTATCTTCACCACTTTTATGTATTTTATTGTCTATTATGGTGTTGTTCTGGTTGTTGTTCTGATCTTTGGTGATCATGATGTACTAATATACTGCAGCACTTCATGTGTTACTGTCTTTTACAATCAACTGCATTAACATAAAGAACAGATCATTAGAAAGAACTTTATTGTGTATGATATTGTGTATTAATGTATTTTTCCGCATGGTAGTTGTACATTGCATCACTTTTCAAGCTACAATCTCTTATTATATGTTACGTTAACGACATAAACAACAACAGATTCATGTATCTTAAAAACTAAATTCTCATACGTGCATTACATTTACATTAATGTGTTTTTTCGTGAGCTCATCAGTGCAGTATGTTGCATCACTTTCATGCTGTCGTCTATTATGATGTACAATATTACAAACAACAGCAGCGGATTCATAGATCTTTAAAGAAACTGTTGTACATGCATTACGTTACTGTGTTTGTTTGCTTGTTTCACACAGACCCTTAGAGGACGATGAGTGGACGTCTCTTCTGCGGCGGTAGAGGACGATGAGTGGACGTCTCGTCTGCGGCGGTAGAGGATGATGAGTGGACGTCTCGTCTGTGGCGGTAGAGGACGACGAGTGGACGTCTCGTCTGCGGCGGTAGAGGACGATGAGTGGACGTCTCGTCTGCGGCGGTAGAGGACGATGAGTGGACGTCTCGTCTGCGGCGGTAGAGGACGATGAGTGGAAGTCTCTTCTGCGGCGGTAGAGGACGATGAGTGGAAGTCTCTTCTGCGGCGGTAGAGGACGATGAGTGGAAGTCTCTTCTGCGGCGGTAGAGGACGATGAGTGGGCGTCTCGTCTGCGGCGGTAGAGGACGATGAGTGGAAGTCTCTTCTGCGGCGGTAGAGGACGATGAGTGGACGTCTCGTCTGCGGCGGTAGAGGACGATGAGTGGACGTCTCGTCTGCGGCGGTAGAGGACGATGAGTGGAAGTCTCTTCTGCGGCGGTAGAGGACGATGAGTGGACGTCTCGTCTGCGGCGGTAGAGGACGATGAGTGGAAGTCTCTTCTGCGGCGGTAGAGGACGATGAGTGGACGTCTCGTCTGCGGCGGTAGAGGACGATGAGTGGAAGTCTCTTCTGCGGCGGTAGAGGACGATGAGTGGACGTCTCGTCTGCGGCGGTAGAGGACGATGAGTGGACGTCTCGTCTGCGGCGGTAGAGGACGATGAGTGGACGTCTCGTCTGCGGCGGTAGAGGACGAGTGGACGTCTCGTCTGTGGCGGTAGAGGACGATGAGTGGACGTCTCGTCTGCGGCGGTTTGGCAGCACTGGGGTTTGGCTCTGAAGCTGGAATCACACCTGCTCCCCGTCAGAAGAAATGGTTGGATCTGTTTTATAAGGTTTGTGCAGACAAAAATGTGTATGAGAACATGATTAAACACAGGTACCATAACCTAAAGGTCTTTATTTGTACAGAGTGAGAAATGTCCAGTGCAGGTCCACGACCAGTCGAAACTTTAAGGTGGACCACAGAAACGTCTTTGTGGATTTCACCCTCCTAAAGTGCATTTCAGACTTTCAGGTGATCATCTCTTTCATGTCACGTCACTGTGGACCTGCACAACTATATTTGTGACCACACTCATGTGCTTTAAATGTCCTCTGCTGTGGGATGCAGAAATAATTGTTGCAATATTTATTTTTATTTACAAAATCTCAATAAAGTGATGTTTATGTAACAAAATGCACTGGAAGAAAGACAGACAGGCAAAAGTTCACCAAGCAGAGCTTCTTTATTTTCTTTCCTTTTCACCCTGGCGTTTTCCTTTCCAGTGCTCACACCAGGGTTCACCCACACACTCACGGCTCCGCCTCCACTCGCGCACCACTGCTACAGTTTACATCCCTAATCATATAGAACAATATCTGCTTTATCTATTCCCATTTCTCATCCAGTGATCAAATAGTGGAAGCTCTGAGATCATTGTAAAAGACTTTGGTTTTTGCTCATGTGTGTTAAAGTGTGTTATATTTATAGATCTTCATATCACTTCACTTCTGCCCTCAGACTCTCACTAGTGTACAGAGATGATTGTGGATTAAACATATTAATGTGTGAATGTTAGATTTTCAATGTTTCTTCTTATTTAAATCTGTAAAAAATACCAAGACTAAAAGGTAAATAAAACCTGTGTTCCACACTCTTTATTGTTCTTTTACCAGGTCGTAAGTGTTCCACCTGCTGCAAGTGTTCCACCTGCTTTACTCCACTCCTACTGCTGTAGCGCCCCCTACCTCCACCCCCACCATTATACAGCCCTTTATATGTCATTATCATCATCATTATGTTTAAGTTCATAATATACAATATGTGTCTTTACAGCCTGGTAGTCAAAGTCCATCTCCTTCAGCCAGTGATTCATCTGCATCCGGTCCTTCATCTGCATCCAGTCCTTCATCTGCATCCGGTCCTGCTGTTTCTTCCAGTTCTGCTCCTTTAATCATTTCTTGCTGGTGTTTTGAGCGACTCATTTTACTGTTTATTTGTGTGGATTTACTACTATTATAATCTATAGTTATTTATGATCAGGTTGTTGTTTTAATCCCAATTAGGGACTTTTTTTAATCATTGTATTTGATTATATCTATTGTTAAATAACCTTTATTAATATATACATAGTTTTGTAATATTTGTATTTTTGCGTGTTTGCATCTATTATAATTTATCATTTTTGTAGCATTTTCAGTAATTAAAAATAAAATGTATATCATTCATAAAACAGTGACTCGTGAACTATTCTGTGAACCTGCTGAACCCATTATCATCTTAATAATAATAATAATAATAATAATAATATTAATATTAATAATAATAATATAATGATGATTATTATTATTATGTAGAATATAAATAAACAGATTTCAAAACATGTCCCATATAATAAACTTTTGTTAAAAATGTTAGAGTAAATAAGTACATTAAGAAAATAAATATACATCCATTTTATGACCCTTTATTGGAAAGATTAGTCAAATCATACAGATATTAATTAACATGAGTGACAAGTGATGTATTTTCATTCACATCATCAGTATTTTTGTGCACTATTGGGGGATTTATAAACATCGATCTGACAAAAACCATAACAAATGTCCATCGTCTATCCATTTCCTTTCTCTTTTTCCTCTATTCCCTTCTTCCCCTTCTTTTCCCCTCTTCCCACCCCTTAACAGACTATTGATCTCCAGCTTCACACAGCTCACATCCTCAACTCTCAGTCTCACACTGCCCTCTAGCGGCACTATCAGGACGTGCTTTATGCTCCATTCTGTACTAATGTGACTTCTGTTTGTGTTTTAATGCAGTGATTCTCAATCTTTTTCTGCCATTTACCACTTCAGAGGGGTGGGTTTTTAAACCCACCTGTCCTCCGTCACCTCAAAAAAGGAATATGAAATTCTTCAAGTTGAAAAATGTCTAAATTATTTAACTATCCAATTATAAATGAACATTAACTAGCATCATAAACAAAAATAAAGGAAATAAAGGTGTAGTGTTATCACTTGGACTTTGTCACTTTGCAGTCTGTGCAAAATAGAGCAAATTCATTTCATAAATCTTTTTAAAACGGGGTTGTAGACTTGATACTGTCACTCTCAAGTCATGTTCAATATTGAGCTGAGATTCTGTATTTAGTTTTCAGTGTAGCAACATCTGAAAAGTCTCAGAGATGAGATGTGGCAAAAGGAACAGGATAAAACAAAACACAGTTATATTTTCTTTAAGGCTGAATTTTTGGTTTAAGCTCCTACCATCTACATTTTTTGTCTGCTTGTGCTGAACTACATGTTTGTTTGTTTTTTGTGGTCAATGTCACAAATTTATCAATTGAATAGATTTTTACAACATTGTTTGTGGTGCTTTGAGTGTATAAACTTTATTCATAGTGAAAATCATTAATGAAGAACAAATAAATAAATAAATCCTGCCGTTCAATGCGCCCAACCTGTCATATCTTTATTCTCCACTAGAGGGCCGCGTCCCACACTTTGAGAACCACTGAGCTAGGCTAATTAGCCGGCTAACTAATCTTAGCTTCAATAGTTTTCATCCTCGGTCTTAATATTCTACATTTAGTGCGCTATAAATAAACTATAAGTGTCTTAATAACGAATGTACTTGTCATTCAATCAACGTCTAGACAAATTTTCTAAGAAACTAGCTAACACAAAAACAGCGCTAGCAAACACGGCTAGCATGAGGCTAATGATGACGTCTCTTACACCATTAGCCGAAATGTCCATTGCTTCTCACTGCAACATTTCTGGAAATATTATCACTTTTTTATTCTTAATTTTTTTAGTCAAATTTAGACTCAATACATTTGTCCACACAGTGTAGATCAGGCGCAGGATGTAGAATCACTGAAAGCATTTTAAATGGGATTCATTGGTCTGTTTTGTGTACATGCAGGATTCAGGACCGTTTTTATTTTTATCTTATTGATAATTCAAGTTAGTTTTGTATTAAAATAATATTTATATAGTGTTTGTGATTTAAGTGTCTGTGATTCGTTTGTCCAACTGGTCATGTGACCAGAGTGATACTGCAGAAAAGTTTCTATGACGTCATCATCAAAATTTTAGTATCTCCTTGACAACCATCAAACAAACACACAGAAGCAATAAAAGCAGCAGCAGCGACTGATAAACATTATAACTGTTCATCTACTACTGACTATTAGGTACCTGATAAGTAGCTTTGCTATATATGTCGTTATTCTGAATACTTTTTACACTGTTTTGTGCTTTTTGTTAACTTTATTTTTGTACTGAGAAATGTAGAAATGTAGGATCCTTTAAACCTGTATGTTTTACAATCTTTCAACATTTCAGAGTAGAAAGTGATTGTAGTTCACTCATACTGATGTTTTTCTGTTTAAGACTGTAGGTTTGGTGTTTTTTCTCTTGTTTATAACTGACAGTTTGTTTGTTTGTTTGTTGTTTTTTTAGATAAAAATGAATTCGAGTATTTCAGCACTGTATGTTGGTGATCTGCACCATGAAGTGACAGAAAACATGCTGATGGAGAAATTCAGCTCTGTGGGCCACGTTCACTCCATCCGGATCTGCAGGAACTGGAACACCGGCGTTTCACTCAGTTACGCCTACGTCAACTTTTACCAGCGAGCCGATGGTAATTAAATCCTCATTAAACCCCAATACACTATTTCTGCATTTATACCAGTTTATAGTCTACTTAATACTCCACGAGGTATTTCTGTATTATTTTACTACTTTATTACGTGAATATGATCAGGTTTTGTGTCTTTAATAAAATTTGAGAGTGTTTTCTCCTCACCCATCTTTCCCCAGTCTTTTTTACTAAAATGAATGACCTGTAATGAATTTTGTTTCTTCAGCTGAGCGAGCGTTGGCAACACTTAATTGTGAGCTCCTTATGGGGAACCCTATGAGAGTCATGTGGTCTCAGAGGGATTCCACCATGAGGAAAAGTGGCATCGGGAACTTGTTCATCAAGAACTTGGACCTGGAGAAGATTGACAGCATGGCCCTTTTTGACCTGTTCTCAGTCTTTGGAAGATCCTGTCATGCAGGGTTTGTGCTTTAAACTGTTTGGATCTGAATAACATCTGTATAGCATGATTAGCATGTTTTCTACTAAAGTCCTGTATTAGATCTGTTTGATATGAATTGTGTGTTGACATGACGTGTCTCTCCTGAAGGTTGTCCGTTACAAGACGGGGACAAAAGGATATGGATACGTCCAATTTGAGTCTCCAGAGGCGGCGAATTTGGCAAAAGAGAAACTCAATGGCAAACTTCTTAACGGCCATAAAGTGTAAGCTATTAATATAAAGTGTGGGTTTGGTCATATGAGGGGATTTTAGTCAGTATCAGGGGGTAATTTTTCTGGTGTCGGCATAAAGACTAACAGCAGTGTGTAAGAGCAGTGTCTCTGTTGTGTTACAGCTCCATCCAACACTTTAAGTCTCGTAAGGAGCGCGAGACTGAGAGGAACCACCACACCCAGGTCTTCATTAACAAGCAGAAGACCTTACTGAGACCAGAACACCAGGATAACCCTGTCCATCATAACGTGCAGAGGATGAAGAATGTGCAGGTGAAGACTGTACCCTAAACATCTACCACCCCATGCTGTCCACATTAAAATGATTTGATGCTGAAGTTCAATACTGCAGTTAAATGGGTTACTGGCTGAAAAGGTTAAAGAACCTCCTCTAGCTGGTTCCCTCAAGAGCCTCCTGCTAGCAGTGATGATGATCTGATAAAACAAAATGGAATGAAGTGTTAACAGCTGTGTGTGTCTTTGTGTACAGACTCAGAATATGACTCCCTTCACACCAAGCCAGAAGGTAGAGCCAAATAAAGAAAATGCCCCAGCAGTAAACACAGTTCCTGCTGTAGAAGAGCGCACAACTGCGGATGAGAAACCAGCTCTACCTCAAGTTCCAGCTGTAGAACCGCGTCCAGCTCTACCTCAAGTTCCAGCTGTAGAACAGAGTCCAGCTCTACCTCAAGTTCCAGCTGTAGAACAGAGTCCAGCTCTACCTCAAGTTCCAGCTGTAGAACAGAGTCCAGCTCTACCTCAAGTTCCAGCTGTAGAACCGCGTCCAGCTCCATCTCATGTTCCAGCTGTAGAACAGAGTCCAGCTCTACCTCAAGTTCCAGCTGTAGAACCGCGTCCAGCTCCATCTCATGTTCCAGCTGTAGAACAGAGTCCAGCTCTACCTCAAGTTCCAGCTGTAGAACAGAGTCCAGCTCCACCTCATGTTCCAGCTGTAGAACAGAGTCCAGCTCCACCTCATTTTCCAGCTGTAGAACAGAGTCCAGCTCCACCTCATTTTCCAGCTGTAGAACAGAGTCCAGCTCCATCTCAGGTTCCAGCTGTAGAACAGAGTCCAGCTCCATCTAATGTTCCAGCTGTAGAACAGAGTCCAGCTCCATCTAATGTTCCAGCTGTAGAACAGAGTCCAGCTCCATCTCATGTTCCAGATGTGCAGGATGTATCCATGGCTGCAGCACCTCAGGAGCGCTTAACTATTTACATGTTGGAGTCTGCAGATTTTGAAATGCAGATCCAGATGGCACGTAAGTGCTTCACACACACACACACACACACACACACACACACACACACACACACACACACACACACACACACACGCAGTTTCAGTAACACACTCTCTCTCTCTCTCTCTCTCTCTCTCTCTCTCTCTCTCTCTCTCTCTCTCTCTCTCTCTGCAGATGATCACCTGTTGCCTCTGGTAGAGAAAATCCACCCGGCTGAAGCGAGTAAAATTTCATGGATGCTGATTGGAAGTGAAAACAACTTCGAAATCATGAAGATGATTTCTGATCCTGATCTTCTGCGAGCCAAAGTGAGCAAACACATGCACACACACACACACACACACACACACACACACACACACACACACACACACACACACACAGTAATATTATATTTAGGAATGATTTGTAATAAGTGGTTGTAGTAACGAGTGTATTATTATGTTAAATAATATTATATTAATATGATGATTAAGTTTTGGTCATGTGGTAACAAAACCACACCCACCAATTCCTCATTTACATCTATTCATAATCACACACATCACTCCTCTATTCACTCTTTATATGCACGTGACACACGTGTGATAGAAGTGTATATGTGTGTGTTTGTGTGCAGGTGGATGAAATGAACATGATCCTAAAAACAGGAGAAGCAGGAGTCAAGTCGGTGAGTATCCACACACACACACACACACACACCACACACACACACACACACACACACACACACCACACACACACACACACACACATTTATATATATAATGTGTAGACTAAAACTCCTCTGCATTTTTCTTTCAGGAAACAAAGATGCTCTTTGGCACAAAGAAAAAGAGGAAGAACAAGAAGAAAAAAATATCTTTAAAATAATAATATAATAATAATAATAATAATAATAATAATAATAATAATAATGATGATTTTTAAAAATATGATATTAATATTGCATGTTATTATATTTTTTATGTTTATATACTTCTTTTTTCTTTTTTTATTAATATAATATTTAGGGAAATAAATAAAGACAATCCACAATGTTAATGTTTTCGAGTGTTTCGAATCGTGATTATTAAACATTTTATAAGAACTTTAAGAGGAACTGGTCAAGTGATTGTGATACACATGCATGAAAAAAGAACATTTTAATAAATATTTTCCTGAAACCAGCAACAAATCAACATCACACTTTTAAACCTTCATTCATACATATTTATAATATCAAAGCTTTTAATGTATCAATATTTTTAAAACTACAATAGCTCTTTTTAGCCAGTGACATACAGTGCAGTATTATAGCCTGATGATTTTCATTTATTTCATAGAGATTTTATACAAATAGTTTGTAATTCTTCTTTCTAATTTTATTCTGCATGTGTGGGTGTTTCCTCTATTTGTGCACCAGCTCTCATAACAGTTCCTACTGCTGTAACTGTATAATAAAAGCATTTTAAACACTATAAATATATAACCATTAAATAAAAAGTGTCAACGTCCAGCTGGTTCAGCATCTCCATCATGAATTCCACTGATGCTTCATCTGCTTTAGAGTCACGTACCGTTTCATTTCACTAATTCTCCAGGGCAGACCCCCGAGTAGATGTCAGAGGGGTAGAATCAAATCTGCCCTTCCCAAGTGATGTTATTGGAGTAAACATGAATAAACCTCTACCTTTTCCCGAATCATCCCCTTAATCCTTTTTAAAAGGAAAGAACAGTATGTAGAAATAAAATAAACCCTCCTATAAAATCTACATCTTTAAACCCAACTTGTAATCTCACTGAACTGAAGCATTGATTCACTTAAATCATAGTACATTTGTATCATTTGTAATGTATTATTAGTGCAGTTGCAGCTAAATGTAGAGCTGCTACTAGATGAAAAGGATTAGAGGTGATGTAGGGCTTTTGTGTGTGTTTTCAGAAGAATCCAGACTCTGGTGAGGACTATGAGGTCTGTGCTGATGATCACTAAATTGACTGAAGATCACGTTCAGGTTCTTAGTGGTTTTTGATGAGGAACATAATCAGGATGGCCCCCAATCTGTTCAGATTGAGTTTATAATTGTTTACATCATAAACATATAAAGTTCATATATATATATATAATGCTTTTTCTAAGCATTTTTTATCAGTTATGTCGACTTTTTTTATGTCGCCGAACCCTAATATCTCGAGCACAAGGGGGAAAAAATTTGCCATTTAACGTCGGTTATCTCGGTGCAGCCGCAGAAGAACTCGCGGAAGTGGCGGAAAAATCAAGTCTTACAGCTGCTCCAGGTGTTGTGTTGTATACTGGTGAATCTCTGCTGTTAGTTAGTGCTAGTGTTCGTAGTGTTAGTAGTGTTAGTAGTGTTAGTAGTGTTAGTAGTGTTAGTAGGGGCGCGGCGCGGCTTTGGGAAGAAAAGAGCAGCCGTTGAGAGAGTGCCGGTGGGAAGACACGTACCGGGATACGCATGCGCGATAACAACGACCGCCGTGAACCAACATATACCAACAATAACGGACAGTGAGAGTGTGGAAGTTTAAATAGGAGCTGGTGATGATGATAAACGAGCACCATATGTGCGCGATTGAAGCCGGGAGCTTCAGAGAAAGCGGCCGAGAAAACACCTGACACGCTGAAGGGGCCGAAGGGGGCGTGGCAGGTGGATTCATGACAGATAAACATGTACTGTATGTATTTTTATAGCATGCCTTCATCAAACAAATCGCGGCAACGCTGTTGTGTAAAAAACCCTTCAAAAACACGTGCATGCACATTCTCATTTATTAACGCACATCATGTATATAAAGAAATTTCAAGTACGTTAATATACTGCCGCCATTTTGATTTTCGTTTATCTCGATCATCGGTTACCTCGATGCTTTTTGGCGACCCCTTAGGACATCGACATAACCGGGTTCCACTGTATTAATAATTTAAATAATATCAAATAAAGAATATAAATATTTCATATAATAAAAATCAAAAGTAATATTTCAGATTGAATCCCAGTGGAAACGCGACTGATCCGAAGCTGCTGCTTTTTAGCTGATACACACTGTGTGGTCAAAAGTATTTGGACATGTGTCTTTTCCAGACAGATGTGGTTCATAAATTCACCTAAATGCTCTTAAATGCACCATACAGCCAATTAACATGCAAACTGTGAAACACTTCATATAAACAGAATGTAGAATCACTGAAAGCATTTTAAATGGGATTTAAATACCCGCTACAGAGGGAAGCAGGAGCTTTTCTGTAGCTATTATTGCTTTTATGTTCATGGCACAGGACCAAATATCAGTTTATTTTATCTTTCCATAATGAGCTGGAATAAATCATAAATGCTGCGGTGCCAATGGAAGATTAAGGAGAAAAAGAGTCTCCAGGGATCATGATGATTTCTTGGCCCATGATGATGACTGGCTAATAAGCTGATTTAGATTCCTACAGCTGTGCTCCTGGATCTATGTGCTGAATTGGGTCCAGTACTACAGAGGGAAACACACCAGAACCATGCCATCCCCGTCCAAATACAGGTCCTCACCACTCTGGGGTTAATGACAACAGGTTGTTTTAGTGGGAAATGGCAGACAGCAAAATACTTTATATAAATATTATATAAATCAACTTTTTCACAAAGACCTTCTTTGATATAATATAATTCTATTAATTCTCATGCTAGAGGTCTGGTATCTGCCCCTGAGTGTCATAATGCCTGTCATTTTGGATGTTATTATTAAGGTGGGTAGTTGATACATCAGGTTTCCTTCACTGTGGCACACTGACCTGCTTCAGCACATGATTCCTTTATCCTGACACATAGCAGTGTAGGGAACAGACTACAGGCAGCTGCAGGACGTGATGACTGGCTTCTTGGTGACTTTAACAACATGTAGAAATTGTAAACATTGTCCTGATGTAGTCTTTAATATGACAGGTGACAGAGGCTTCACCCCTCAGACGCTCCTCACCTCCTGAATGCAGATGTGGAGCTCTGGATGTCTCAGGTGGAAGACTTCTATACCACCTGGAAAATGTGTGTAAGATTATCAGGGTGTGTGGTGTTTTGCACAATGTGGCACTGAGGACCAGTTTCCCTCTCCCTCCTGACCTCCCTCCCCCTCAGCATTATGACCCCGAGCCACAGCCCCTGCCCCACAAGAGGGATATAAACTAAGTGGAAGAATCCATGAGGAGGTCATACGGCATTTGTAAGGAAGACAAAAATAATGGTTGTTAATAGTGTTTATTGTGTCTTATTGTGGTAAAAGATTAAAATCAAGATTAAAAAAAAGATAAAAAAAGATTTGACAAGACAGAAATAAAAATGATTAAAAGACGAGACGATCTACAAGATACAATAGTTTTACACTCAGCTTTATACTATTGACTATAAGTGTAAAATTATCATAAATAACCATAAGAGAAACAAAAGAGGAAAAAGGCATGTTCAGACTCTCTGTTTCTCTTGTTGTCTTCTTTTTTTCTATTTCTCCTTTTCTTTTGAATGTTTTCTTGTCTCAGCTGAGCAACACTTTCCTCCCGTCGCTCTCGGACTCTCATATAATGATCTGTTTTATTCTCTGAAGTCTTCTTTTCTTCCTCACAGAGATTCTGGGTATCCTGGAGCCCCCTGTTGGTCTGAAGCTGTAAGTTGTTCCTCTCCTCTATGTCAAGTTTAGTTTTCTCTCTTTCGTCTTCTTGTTTTTCTTTAAAATCCAACGTGGCTCAAACTTAGCAACACGTTCCTCCAGTCGCTCTTTGTCTCTGATCAAATGATCTCTCTCCTGCTCTGCACTATTTTTTACTTTCTCACAGTGATTCTGAGTATCCTGGAGCTCCATGGTGGTCTGTTCCAAAGTGAGCTTAAGCTGAGCAACATGTTCCTCCAGTCGTTTTTGTTCTCTCTTCCAGCTCTCTCTCTCACCTTCTACAGTTTTCTCCAGTTCCTCATGGATTTTCAGGGAAGACTGGAGCTCCATGGTGGTCTGTTCCAAAGTGACCTCAAGCTGAGCAACATGTTCCTCCACTTTCGTTTGTTCTCTCGTCCAGCTCTCTCTCTCACAATTACAGTTTTCTCCAGTTCCTCATGGATTTTCAGGGAAGACTGGAGCTCCATGGTGGTCTGCTCCAAAATAAACTCAAGCTGAGCAACACGTTCCTCCAGTTGTTTTTGTTCTCTCGCCCAGCTCTGGCTTCTCTCAGTTATGTCCTGTTCCTGCTGCTTTCGCTCAGAAGCCAAAGTAGCCTCCAGCTTTTGCACCGTCTGTAGCAGAATGGCTTTCTCTTCTTTCTCTTCTGTTATCTTCTCTATCATTAGAAGAGAAAATGCATCCAAGTCTTTCACTACTTTCTCCATGTGTTCCAGCTTCTCCTTCATTTCAGCAATCTGCTTAGTTTTCTTCGTTCTTCTGGTTCGAAAAAACTCTCTCAACCTTCTGAAGAGCTCCATGTTTATGCCTCTTTACTCACAAGCAAAAACCTCGGAAATGAGAGAAACAGAGACGCTTTCCAATTGTAGACGTTGCCTTACTGTGACGTCACAAGGAGATGCCCGCCCTGTCTGTGACGTAACCCGGTCTCTTTAACCTGACACTATGCGCATGCGCACATTACAGAGGTAAAGAGCGGATAAAATGTCATGTCTTCACATCTTTTTTGTTGTTCCTGAGAGAAGAGCGATATTACAGTCATAAATAAGATAAAAACGGCTGTAAACTGTGTATAAAGCGAGTGAATCCGAGTTGAGAACCGGAAGTTGACCGGAGTGACTCTATGAATGTTGCAGAATCATAAATGACCAGTAGGTGGCAGTGTGATGTGTATTAGAGCTCACTGTCACAGCAGGTCATTAGAAGTAGTGGAGCTCTAATGACGTCATTAATAGCAAGGACAAGACACACAGCAGTTTGGGATTCTTTTATTGACTTTATTGATGAATTGATTTGGAGTATGATTGTGTTTCTGA
>JBCEWE010000449.1:0-5000 GCA_039877035.1 Silurus lanzhouensis
AGAGAGAGAGAGAGATAGAGAGTGAGAGAGAGAGAGAGAGAGAGAGAGATAGAGAGAGAGAGAAGAGAGAGAGATAGAGAGAGGAGAGAGAGAGAAAGAGAGAAGAGAGAAAGAGAGAGAGAGAAGAGAAGAGAGAGAGAGAAGAGAGGAGAAGAGAGAAGAAGAGAGAGAGAGAGAGAGAGATAGAGAAAAAAAAAAAGAGAGAGAAAGAGAGAAAAGAGAAGAGAGAGAGAGAGAGAAGAAGAGAGAGAAGAGATAGAGAGAGAGAGAGAGAGAGAAAGAGAGAGAGAGAATATCGGTGACAGGAAGAGAAGGATATGGATTATTAAGTCTCCTGATTGGTGTATGAAAGTTAATGTCACTGTGCAGTTTGGACTCTGGTGAGATTCACTGTAGCAGCAGAACTAAAAGGGAGAAGCAGAAGGAAACACAGACATGAGGATCTCTGGGATAAGAGACGACCCACCACACCACCATCAACAAACCTGAGTGAACGTGTGAGAGTGAGGAGACGACAGCATCCAAATATCCCAGTTCACCAAACACTCCATATCCATGATCCCTCCAGATCTGCTCCTTTACCTCACAAACACCTACTGACTAAAGACTCCACTAAATAAATATGTGTTCAGCCTCGACTTGAACACTGAGACTGTGTCTGAGTCCCGAACACTGATTGGAAGGTTGTTCCATAACTGTGGGGTTTATAAGAGAAACATCTGCCCCCTGCTGGAGTCTTCATTATTTGAGGTACCAACAAATAGCCTGCACCTTTTGATCTAAGTAGGCGTGGAGGATCATCCTGGTACAGAAGTTCACTCAGATACTGCGGCGTGAGAGCGTTAAGTGCTTTATACGTCAGTAGTAATATTTTATAATCAGTGTGAGATGGAATTGGGAGCAGTGTAGATGATTAAAACATTTTTCTGCATCCTGTAAAGACATCATAGTTCAAATTGTAGGAATATTTCTAGGGTGAAAGAAAGAGATCCTGGTAATATTATTTAGGTGAGACTCTCTCTCTCTCTCACCCACACACACACCCCTCTCACACACCTCTCTCACCCCCACACACACCCCTCTCACACACCTCTCTCACCCCCACACACACCTCTCTCACACACCTCTCTCACCCCCACACACACCCCTCTCACACACCTCTCTCACCCCCACACACACCTCTCTCACACACCTCTCTCACCCCCACACACACCCCTCTCACACACCTCTCTCACCCCCACACACACCTCTCTCACACACTCCTCTCACCCCCACACACACCCCTCTCACACACCTCTCTCACCCCCACACACACCTCTCTCACACACCTCTCTCACCCCACACACACCCCTCTCACACACCTCTCTCACCCCCACACACACCCCTCTCACACACCTCTCTCACCCCCACACACACCTCTCTCACACACCTCTCTCACCCCCACACACACCCCTCTCACACACCTCTCTCACCCCCACACACACCCCTCTCACACACCTCTCTCACCCCCACACACACCTCTCTCACACACCTCTCTCACCCCCACACACACCCCTCTCACACACCTCTCTCACCCCCACACACACCTCTCTCACACACCTCTCTCACCCCCACACACACCCCTCTCACACACCTCTCTCACCCCCACACACACCTCTCTCACACACTCCTCTCACCCCCACACACACCCCTCTCACACACCTCTCTCACCCCCACACACACCTCTCTCACACACCTCTCTCACCCCAACACACACCCCTCTCACACACCTCTCTCACCCCCACACACACCTCTCTCACACACCTCTCTCACCCCCACACACACCCCTCTCACACACCTCTCTCACCCCCACACACACACCTCTCTCACACACCTCTCTCACCCCCCCCACACCCCTCTCACACACCTCTCTCACCCCCACACACACCCTCTCTCACACACCTCTCTCACCCCCACACACACCTCTCTCACACACCTCTCTCACCCCCCACACCCCTCTCACACACCTCTCTCACCCCCACACACACCCCTCTCACACACCTCTCTCACCCCCACACACACCTCTCTCACACACCTCTCTCACCCCCCCACACCCCTCTCACACACCTCTCTCACCCCCACACACACCCCTCTCACACACCTCTCTCACCCCCACACACACCTCTCTCACACACCTCTCTCACCCCCACACACACCTCTCTCACACACCTCTCTCACCCCACACACACACCTCTCTCACCCCCACACACACCCCTCTCACACACCTCTCTCACCCCCACACACACCTCTCTCACACACCTCTCTCACCCCACACACACCCCTCTCACACACCTCTCTCACCCCCACACACACCTCTCTCACACACCTCTCTCACCCCCACACACACCCTCTCACACACCTCTCTCACCCCCACACACACCTCTCTCACACACCTCTCTCACCCCCACACACACCCCTCTCACACACCTCTCTCACCCCCACACACACCTCTCTCACACACCTCTCTCACCCCCCCCACACCCCTCTCACACACCTCTCTCACCCCCACACACACCTCTCTCACACACCTCTCTCACCCCCCCCCCCCCCCACACACCCCTCTCACACACCTCTCTCACCCCCACACACACCTTTCTCACACACCTCTCTCACCCCCCCCCCCACACCCCTCTCACACACCTCTCTCACCCCCACACACACCTCTCTCACACACCTCTCTCACCCCCCCCCCACACCCCTCTCACACACCTCTCTCACCCCCACACACACCCCTCTCACACACCTCTCTCACCCCCACACACACGCCTCTCACACACCTTTCTCACCCCCCCCCCACACCCCTCTTACACACCTCTCTCACCCCCACACACACACCCCTCTCACACACCTCTCTCACCCCCCCCACACCCCTCTCACACACCTCTCTCACCCCCACACACACCCCTCTCACACACCTCTCTCACCCCCACACACACACCCCTCTCACACACCTCTCTCACCCCCCCACACCCCTCTCACACACCTCTCTCACCCCCACACACACCCCTCTCACACACCTCTCTCACCCCCCCCCCCCACACCCCTCTTACACACCTCTCTCCCCCACACACACACACACACCTTTCTCACACCTTTCTCACCCGACACACACCCCTCTCACACACCTCTCTCACCCCCACACACACCCCTCTCACACACCTCTCTCACCCCCACACACACCTCTCTCACCCCCCACACACACCTTTCTTACACACCTCTCTCACCCTCCACACACACATCTCTCACACACCTCTCTCACCCCCCCCCACACACCTCTGTCACACACTTCTCTCACCCCCACACACACCCCTCTCACACACCTCTCTCACCCCCCACACACCCCTCTCTCACCCCCACACACACCCCTCTTACACACCTCTCTCACCCCCCCACACACCCCTCTCACCCCCCCCACACACCCCACACAAACCTCTCTCACCTCCCACACACACCCCTCTTACACCCCTCTCTAACCCTTCACACACACCTCTCTCACCCCCCACACACCTCTCTCACACACCTCTCTCTCTCTCTCTCTCTCTCTCACACACACACACACACACACACACACACACACACACACACACACGTCTCTCTCTCTCTCTCTCTCTCTCTCTCTCTCTCTCTCTCTTTCACTCTCTCACACACATATACACCCCTCTCTCTCACACACACACACACACACACACACACACACACACACACACACACACACACACACACACCTCTCTCTCTCTCTCTCTCTCTCTCTCTCTCTCTCTCTCTCACACACACACACACACACACACACACACACACACACACACACACACACACACACACACAGCAGCGTCTCTTCTGAAAGAGGTACAGAAGCATTTGTGGCCCAACATCCAGACTGTGTAACAGAGCAGAAGTCTGTAGTGTTGTTCTTCCACTCAGATGTATAATTTGGATCTGTTGTGTTTATGTCCTGAATAAAATTCTGGTCCTCCTCAAGATTTCACTGATCTGTGTTCATTGTGTTTGGATTAGAATGACCTATTTAACATTTTATATTCGCAGAACTACAGAATGAAATAAAAAATATTACTCACTTCATCTTTCCGTTGGCGTGTTGGCAGGAACTCCAGCTGATGGCTGAGAAACACAAAACCATATTTTCACCAGTGAGTGAATCCAAACGCTCCCAAAGCACCTTCATTACAGCGTTCTGTCCTGGAGCCCAGTTCTGGCTGTAAAATCTTCTTCATATTCTCTAAATCATATTTTCACTAAAATGCTCGACTTCTATGAAAAACTTGTAGGAAACAACAATAACAGCAACACACTCCATGTTTTTGCAGCCAAACTGGAGTTTTCCCAAACCAGTGTGTTAATGATCACAAATTTCACACTTCAGTGCTGAATAGCAGAGCTTTCCTCCATCTGGCACCAACTGTACTGACCCAGAACCATGTCCATCAGACCTGAGCACACATCCACACTAACAATCCAGCTGTGACATGCACACAGCTGTTTATTCAGAATAAATGAGCAACGTGAGCATGGGTCCATCAGACCTCCACACTGACGACTTTGCAAAAGAACATCTAAACCACTGTGTTGCACTTATCTCCTCTCAGAACATCTGCTCTCAGAACATCTGCTTTTATCCACAGCGGTTTCTCTCCAGCACCAGGGCATCAGGAAACTTCTCACTTCATGTAGGAATTAATTCCAAATCACATTCAAATTTTGTCACATACACATTCATACAGAGTTCAGTAAAGTCTAAAGCATAAAGTTTATTCTAACTATAAAAAAGCTTTCTTTCGGCTTCCCCCATTAGGGGGCGCCACAGCGGATCATCCGCATGTTTGATTTGGCACATGTTTTTACGCTGGATGCCCTTCCTAACACAACCCTCCCCATTTATCCGGGCTTGGGACCGGCACTGAGAGTGGCTGGGGCTGGTTCCCTGACCGGGGATGGAAACCCGG
>JBCEWE010000449.1:12500-22500 GCA_039877035.1 Silurus lanzhouensis
AGCTGCAGGGAGCCTCTGGATGAAATCTGACGCGGAGTTTGGCTGCCGGTCCATCGCGGTAGAACAATTTTTCTTTTTGTTTTGGTTTCAGTCGGTTTTTCTGTCAGGGAGCAAACCACGTGGAGACAATGGGAGTAACTCCATCACGTTTATTTAATGATTATGCACACAAACACCAGTTATGGAGAGTTACGAACCGTCATGTGAAAGCGGGTAATAATCCAACACGGAGTGATAATCCACGGAACGGGTAGAAACCATGGAACGTGTATAATCTTCAGAAGGAGTATAATTCACGGAGCGGAGATAATTCACGGCGTGGTAATCCAAGCATGGACCAGAGGGAAATGCTGGCGGTCGGGGATCCATGAGATCTTTAGCAAGACCTTCAAGAACCGACAGCCAGTGACTCTGGAACGGGAGTTTATATAGGCAAATCGATAACGAGGTACATGTGTCGGAAATCAAAGCCGGGAGCGGCAGAGAGGGGGGCGTGGCTGGTGGATCCCTGGCAATTTTATTGTTTTTTTTATTATCAACTAACTTTTGTTTTTTTTTACAAAAAGTGTTTTATGTTTCCAGTAGGCATCTCTGACCACTGCATGGTTCAGTGCACCATCAGTAAAAATAATTTAAAACTTAAGAGCAGCTACTGGCATTTTAACGCTGCTGTTTTTTAAGATGCTAATTTTTGAGTCTTTTATTTTTAATGGAATCATTATAAACTGGAGAAGGCAGCTTTTAACATTTAAAATGTATTTTAAGTTATTTTAATGTGTTTTAATGTGTTTTATTCTTGCTTTAAAGGACGTCAGGAGTAACAGGTTTATGTGCCAACTGATTAATTTTATTTTTGTTCAAGCAAAAATGGTCAAATACCTGAGCAGGAAAAACAAATACAAATATCTGGATAACATATTTGTGATCCTCCACTGATCATACTGGATCAACAGGTATCGTTAACCAACAGGGTACCGGTGGAAATTGTGCTACTGTTGGCCGAAGGAGAAGAAGGAGAGGAGGGAGACGTCTACAAAGACAGCAGGGAAAGGAGAAGAGTAGGAGAGTGGAGGTTTGGGTTGGTACTTTAAATGTTGGTACTCTGACAGGTAAAGGGAGAGAGGGAGCTGATATGATGGATAATAAATGTAGTGGAGGTGGAGATTTTAAAGGCAGACTAACAGGTCTTTGAGGGTCAGAATTCTAGCTGATAGACAGGTGTTCAAATACTTATTTGCAGCTGTATCATACAAATAAATAGTTAAAAAATCATATATTGTGATTTCTTTTTTTTTCTTTTTTTTTTTTAGATTATGTCTCTCACAGTGGACATGCACCTACGATGACAATTTCAGACCCCTCCATGATTTCTAAGTGGGAGAACTTGCAAAATAGCAGCGTGTTCAAATACTTATTTTCCTCACTGTATGTTGTGTGTTCAGGAGACCAAGTGGAAAGGGAGTAAGAGCAGGAACATTGGAGGTGTTTAAACTGTTCTATCATGGTGTGGATGGAAAGAGAAATGGTGTAGGGGGATTCTGAAGGAAGAGTACAGTAAGAGTGTAGTGGAGGTGAAGAGAGTTTCTGATAGGGTGATGATCGTGAAGCTGGAAGTTGAAGGGATGATGATAAATGTCATCAGTGTTTATGCTCCACAAGTGGGTTGTGAGATGGAGGAGAAGGAAAGATTCTGGAGTGAGTTAGATGAAGTGGTAGAAGGTGAACCTAGTAATGAACGATTGGTGATTGGGGCAGACTTTAATGGACATGTAGGTGAAGGGAACAGAGGTGATGAGGAGGTGATGGTAGGTATGGTTTTAAGGAGAGGAATGTGGAAGAGCAGATGGTGGTAGATTTTGCTAAAAGGATGGAAATCGCAGTGGGGAACACGTATTTTAAGAAGAAGGAGGATCACAGGTTCACATATAAGAGTGGAGAAAGGTGCACACAGGTGGACGGTGTTCTATGTAGGAGATGCAACCTGAAAGAGATTGGAGACTGTAAGGTGTTGGCAGGGGACAGTGTAGCTAGACAGCATCAGATGGTGATCTGTAGGATGGTTTTGGAGGTGAAGAAGTAGAAGAGGGGGAGAGTGAAGACTGAAAGAAGAATAAGATGGTGGAAATTGAAGAAGGAAGAGTGTAGTGTGAGGTTCAGGGAAGAGGTCAGACAGGAGCTCAGTGGTGGTGAAGAGCTGCTGGATGATTGTGGAACTAATGCAGAAGTAATAAGGGAGACAGCTAGAAAGGTTCTTGGTGTAACATCTGGAAATAGAAAGAAAGATAAAGAGATGTGGTGGTGGAGTGAGGAAGTGCAGGAGAGCATAAGGAGAAAGAGGTTGGAGAAACAGGAATTGGGATCAACAGAGAGATGAGAAAAGTAGGCAGGAGAACAAGGAGATGCAGCAGCAGGTGAAGAGGGATGTGGAGAAAGCCAAGGAGAAGGCATATGAGGAGCTGTAGGAGAAGTTTGACACTAAGGAAGGAGAAAAGGATTTGTAGCGATTGGCCAGGCAGAGGAACCGAGCTGGGAAGAATGTGCTGCAAGTTAGAGCAATAAAGGATCGAGATGGAAATGTGTTGACTAGTGAGGAGAGTGTGTTGAGAAGATGTAGGGAGTATTTTGAGCAGCTGATGAATGAGGAAAATGAGAGAGAGAGAAGGTTGGATGGTGTGGAGTTAGTAAAGCAGGAAGTGGATAGGATTAGTAAGGAGGAAGTGATTAAGAGAATGAGGAGTGGAAAGTCGGAAGCAGTTGCATCGTGTGTTTGTGGATTTAGAGAAAGCATACGACAGGGTGGAGAGAGGAGTTGTGGTATTGTATGAGGAAATCTGGTGTGTCAGAAGTATGTGAGGGTGGTGCAGGACATGTATGAGGACAGTGTGACAGCAGTGAAGTGTGATTAGTGGTGAGAGTATTGAGCAGGTGGAGAAGAGTCTGGAGAGGTGGAGGTACACGCTGGAGAGAAGGGGAATGAAAGTCAGTAGGAGTAAGACAGAGTACATGTGTGTGAATGAGAGGGAGGACAGTGGAGGGGTGCGGTTGCAGGGAGAAGAGGTGGAGAAGGTGGAGGAGTTCAGGTACCTGGGGTCAACAGTGTAGAGTAATGGAGAGTGTGTTAGATTAAAGAAAAGAGTGCAGGCAGGGTGGAGTGGGTGGAGAAGAGTGATAGCAGGAGTGATTTGTGATTGAAGAGTATCTGTGAGAGTGAAAGGGAAAGTTTATAGGACTGTGGTGAGACCTGAGATGTTGTATGGATTAGAGACAGTGGCATTGAGTAAAAGACAGGAGGTGGAGCTGGAGGTAGCAGAGCTGAAGATGTTGAGATGTTCGTTGGGAGTGATGACGATGGACAGGATTAGAACTCAGTTTATTAGAGGGACAGCGCATGTAGGACTTTTGGAGACAAGGTGAGGTAGGTAAGATTGAGATGGTTTGGACATGTGCGGAGGAGGGACATGGGGTATATCAGTAGGAGAATGCTGAGGATGGAACCATCAGGAAAAAGGGAAAAGAGGAAGACCAAAGAGGAGGTTTATGGATGTGGTGAGAGAAGACATGCAGGTAGTGGGGGTGAAAGAGGCAGATGTAGAGGACAGGGGGGTATGGAGACGGATGAGCCACTGTGAAGACCCCTAATGGGAGCAGCCGAAAGAAGTTGTTGCTGATTTTAACTTTTACAAGACTATGGTGGATCTGAAGATGTTCAGGGCTGTGCGATGTTGTAATAAAACTATTTAATGTTATTTATTTATTTGAATTATGAGTCCTGATACCATCCAGAATATAAGATAACTTATTAAAAGAGGTATTGTAAAAGTAAAAAATGTCTCTCTTTCTGTCCATCTGTCTCTCATTGTGTAATGGTTTTTGCCACTTTTTACGCTGAAACCTTACCAGTGAAGATGATGTGATGCGGTAGAACCTTAGGATCTCCAGAGAAAACAAGGACAAAACTTCAACAAGAGCTTAGCAGGTCCAGGGATCTACAGCATTGCAGTTTCTCTGGTATTAGTTTCTGGAGACAACGATGTTCACCACACATGTTTGGATCTAAGCAAATGCTGAGTGTCTAAGGGAGGGGAGAAGGAGAGAAGGGGAGAGGAAGACAAGAGTAGAGGAGAGGAGAAGAGAAGAGAAGAGACACCACCAATGGAAAGTATACATAGGCCAGAAGATCTCCATGTCACCTGACACAACTCTTCCTCTATGTTAGATGTAAAGCTCCATCATGCTGTTACACTAATTAGAAGGAGCATTTACAGGAGAGCCAGGAGACCGATCATGCTGAACGCTAAAGAAAGGTCGAGGAGGAGCTATGGAACATTTACTGATCACCAGTGTGAAGTTTTTCAATAATAACAAGAATAACTTTGAGCATATTTTGACTAGAAGCTTGGAAGTTGAGATGAGATGAGATATTGGCGGGTTTGTTGAGTTTTCCTGGAAGTTCTGCCTTTCTGATGTGTAGGTTGCTTTAGAAGCTTAAAAAACAGAGATGATGATGATGATGATGATGATGATGATGATGATATGTGCTAAAAGAAAAGTCTTGAGAGCTGTAGATAAACAAGTACTTAACTGGAGTAAAGGTAATAGTAATCCAGACTTCTAATCTGGCATGAAGTACAGAAATCTTGAGAAGAAACTTTCTGCACACTGACTCACTGGAGCACATTTGACTTCCAGCAGTAATATTTAGGATGTGGAGAACATTACTTCTGTGTCCATTCACCTGCATTTATTAATATCAGAGTGACTGTGGAGCTGCAAACATGTGAGGATCTTCAAAGTCCGGAGCTGAAGAAGGTTCTGAGGCTGGAACCACACTGACAAGACAATCAATCAAAAAAGAGGAAATGATGAGCAGAGAAACACAGGGATCAGCTACAGCTTGAAAACATCCACAAAAAACTAAAGCTACATACAGAACCCACCTGAGAAACCCTCAAACAAGCTCAGCCTACATTATTACCGCTGCTGCAACAAACCTAACAGAACTTAAATTTAAATGTATGTAAGAGTCACCTCTGGTGGCCTGGAGGGGAATAGAACATGGTAGCCATGACAAGAGGTTTTCTCTCTCTCTCTCTCTCTCTCTCTCTCTCTCTCTCTCTCTCTCTCTCGATCCTCCTGCTCTCCTCTGTACAGGAACTACAATGGCCTTTAGTTATAATTAACACAATCAGTCTAAACACACACACACACACACACATAAACAGACAGACAGAGACTGATATTTTTTAAAAACGCACTAATTGCCTATTTGCTGAATTTGTATGTAAATGAGCTGATTTACATCCGTACTTGGCCCTCAGGTTTTTTAGCCAATCAGATTGCAGCTCATTTGGCAAAGAGTCAAATTGCAAAAGATCCATCTGTTACCATGATGCCATTGCCATGGTGACAGATGGTTTATGACCTAAAGGAGAGAAGCAGACTATCTATTTATCTGTGTTTAATTTAGGAAGATGGCGACTCGGCTGTGGGCGTGTCTGTGCTGGAATAAAGGTGATGTGGGGGATTAGTTGATGTAATGATGCAGTGGTGATGTCACCATGGTTCAGTGAGCAGATTATTCAGATTTACACATCAATTATTTACCATAGTATTTTTTTGTTGTTGTTTTTCTTTCTTTCTTTTTGTTTGTTTTTTTTTTTTTTTACAAAACTGAGAGGAGGAACCCTGAGGTGACCAAAGGTGCTGACAAGGTCAAGGCTGAGATCAATAGATGTATAAGACACATGCTACACCAATCAAAATAAATGTAATCCAAGATGTCTTCCATGGTGGAAGTCTGAAGCATCTGGCAGCTCTGGGTTTTCCTCTGGGAAAAAGGTCTGGAAGGTAGGATCTGGAAGGATCACCCTGACACACCAGAAAGAAGAGTAGGTTTGCAATTGGATCATGGGATATCAATGAAGTCTGCTCTGATCCATGGATTAAACCAGCTCATGCTTCACACTTTCATGCTTCTCCAGGCTTCTTGAGACAATTTTTATGTGTACCTTAGTGCTTCAGATGCAGAACTGTTATTCAGGCTAGACTCTGTAGCTGTATACAGATACACACAGATATTTAAATAAATTTGATTTTCTGACCCATCGCTATTTAACTTCATTTATCTCTTTGGCAAGTTTCCCAAAATTCAAGCTTCCTGACTCACCACTCTTTAAACTTCTTGACCCATTAACATGCTTCACTGACCAACTGGTATTTCAGTTCCCTGATGCAGCAGGAAGTTCTGCTGACTCTGTAGATATTCAAGGGTTCCTTTGAACTAAGCATTGTTTATTTGGATTTGTTTGTTTCCCAAAATGTCAGAAAGTGCTTTTCTAAATGTCTCTCAACTCCTGGTCAAACTTCAGCTACAAGTCACATAGACTCAGCTCAGACAGACAGACAGACAGACAGACAGACAGACAGACAGACAAACAGTGAGTCAGACAGAAAGACAGAAAGACAGACAGACAGACAGACAGTAAGTCAGACAGAGAGACAGACAGACAAACAGTGAGACAGACAGACAGACAGACAGACAGACAGACAGACAGACAAACAGTGTGACAGATAGACAGACAGACAGGGTGTAAGTGACAGGATCACTTTGCATGTAAGGAAAGAAATAGCAACAGAAAAGAAAAGAAGTCATTTGGAATTCTTTGACCAGCAACACAAAGCTGTGCGTGTGTATGTGTGTGTGCACGTGTGTGTGTGTGCATGAGTTTGGGTGTGTGTGTGTTTGTGTGTGTGTTAGGCTTGCTAACTGTGAGATAGATGACAGTGTGGAGTGTGTGTGACAGGTTTTGAGTTGTGTGTGTATGTGTGTGACAGTAAGTGAGGGGTTTTTGTTTGAGTGTGTGAGACCCAATCCATCTCACTTAGCAACCACCCTCGCCATGGCAACCTGCCCCTACGGCCTTTGGGTGCACACACACACACACACACACACACACACACACACACACACACAGAGGCTTATACACACTCTGATCTGTGCCAACTCATCAGAGTCAGTGTGAAATGGCATCAGATGAAGCGTCTGTTCATCCTGTTTTAGAATGTTTATATTTACTCTCTCTCTCTCTCTCTCTCTCTCTCTCTCTCTCTCTCTCTCTCTCTCTCTCTCTCTCTCTCTCTAAATGTGAGATGGAGATGTGAGCAGAATCTTCTTAAGGCAATAAATGTCACAATAAAATACCTTTATACTAGAACACTGGAACAGTAAACACTGGATCACTGGGACACTGGAACACCAAAGACTGGAACACTGGTGTAGTTTCCAGTTTTTGACTAATTTGTTGTGAGTTTCTTGTTTGTGTCGTCGTTTAAAACTTCATTCTTTTCTCTATTTACCATAATCTTAAATGATCATTTTGTTTTAATGTATTACTTTCTGTCAGCTGCATTTCTTTTTTCTTTATCGAAGAGCATATTTTTTCCCATATCAAACACTGAGTGGACGTTGTTCCCAACAGAACTGCAAAATTGCAAGCTAAAGAAATCACAGTAAGGTATGTCATTTTTCTAATATAAAGAACATCTAATGTAGAAGATCCCAGTGTTAGACCAGACCTGAATTTAAGCATGCGCCCTCATTACATTCATTCAGAAGGTCACAGAAGATCTTGTAATAAAACATCAAAGATCTGGAATGTATTAAAGGTATTAATGAACAGGCAATAAAGCAGCTTGCTTGGTACTAACCATATCTCCTTAAATCACCACCACCCTCACCTGGAGAAGATCCTGATTAATCTAACTTAGACCGACTCTTATACCACTAAAAACCAGACACACAGGAGACTCAACATGAACAATGACTGGGGTTAAGATCTTAATAGGGTTAGTGGTGTAACTTCATCACTGCTTGGAAATAAGTTTCAAAATGAACATATAGAACATATTCATCTGCCGAGGCAGGATGCTGCTCCGAAGAGGAGAACATAGTTCCACTCTTGAGCATTTATAATCTTCCTTGTTATAGCCAGGAAATTATCTTCTACATCTTAGGTCTGATCTCTTTCTTGTCTCAGATCTCATCAGTGGAGATTGGTGTGGTTCAAGAGACTCTTTGCTGACACTCTTTTCAGTCCTGAGAAACTCCTAACATTTAATCTTTCAGCAAAACTTTCTGAGACCATTTAATGACCTGTTGAGGAGCTCGGAACCATCCTCACTTTATATCTCTGTACCTTCTGAACTCTTTAGAAAGAGAAAAAAATGCAGTTTAGAAGACTAAACACTGTACACACAGTCTTCACACTATACACACTCTGCACACACACTGTACACACAGTCTTCACACTATACACACTCTGCACACACACTGTACACACAGTCTTCACACTATACACACTCTGCACACACACTGTACACACAGTCTTCACACTATACACACTCTGCACACACACTGTACACACAGTCTTCACACTATACACACTCTGCACACACACTGTACACACAGTCTTCACACTATACACACTCTGCACACACACTGTACACACAGTCTTCACACTATACACACACTGCACACACACTGTACACACAGTCTTCACACTATACACACTCTGCACACACACTGTACACACAGTCTTCACACTATACACACACTGCACACACACTGTACACACAGTCTTCACACTATACACACTCTGCACACACACTGTACACACAGTCTTCACACTATACACACTCTGCACACACACTGTACACACAGTCTTCACACTATACACACTCTGCACACACACACTGTACACACAGTCTTCACACTATACACACTCTGCACACACACTGTACACACAGTCTTCACACTATACACACTCTGCACACACACTGTACACACAGTCTTCACACTATACACACACTGCACACACACTGTACACACAGTCTTCACACTATACACACTCTGCACACACACTGTACACACAGTCTTCACACTATACACACTCTGCACACACACTGTACACACAGTCTTCACACTATACACACTCTGCACACACACTGTACACACAGTCTTCACACTATACACACACTGCACACACACTGTACACACAGTCTTCACACTATACACACTCTGCACACACACTGTACACACAGTCTTCACACTATACACACTCTGCACACACACTGTACACACAGTCTTCACACTATACACACTCTGCACACACACTGTACACACAGTCTTCACACTATACACACACTGCACACACACTGTACACACAGTCTTCACACTATACACACTCTGCACACACACTGTACACACAGTCTTCACACTATACACACTCTGCACACACACTGTACACACAGTCTTCACACTATACACACTCTGCACACACACTGTACACACAGTCTTCACACTATACACACTCTGCACACACACTGTACACACAGTCTTCACACTATACACACTCTGCACACACACTGTACACACAGTCTTCACACTATACACACTCTGCACACACACTGTACACACAGTCTTCACACTATACACACTCTGCACACACACTGTACACACAGTCTTCACACTATACACACTCTGCACACACACTGTACACACAGTCTTCACACTATACACACACTGCACACACACTGTACACACAGTCTTCACACTATACACACTCTGCACACACACTGTACACACAGTCTTCACACTATACACACTCTGCACACACACTGTACACACAGTCTTCACACTATACACACTCTGCACACACACTGTACACACAGTCTTCACACTATACACACTCTGCACACACACTGTACACACAGTCTTCACACTATACACACTCTGCACACACACTGTACACACAGTCTTCACACTATACACACTCTGCACACACACTGTACACACAGTCTTCACACTATACACACACTGCCACACTGTACACATGGTCTTCACACTATACACACACTGCACACACACTGTACACACAGTCTTCACACTATACACACTCTGCACACACACTGTACACACAGTCTTCACACTATACACACACTG
>JBCEWE010000449.1:30000-45000 GCA_039877035.1 Silurus lanzhouensis
TTCACAACCATAAAGGAGACGCAGGAGGTGCAGGAGATGCGAAAGATGCAGTAGATGCGGGACATGCCAAAGATGAAGAAGATGCAGGAGATGGGGGACTTGCAGGTGATGACGGAGATGTAGGAGGTTTAGAAGATGCGGGAGATCTGGAAGATGCTGGAGATGAAGGAAATGTATTAGATCTTGAAGATGCTGGAGATGCAGGAGGCGCAGGAGATGCAGAAGATGCAGCTCTGTGCTCAGCAGATGGGACGAAACTACACAAACACACTCGGCTTTTGTTTTGGCCGCTAACACTCATCTCCAACAAATGCTGTTACACAACTGCCAAGAACACACACACACACACACATACACACACACACACACACACACACACACAGACAGACACACACAGTTTCTCTAAACAACTTCAGGAAGGAGGGGGAGGGGTCTATGTAAGTATGTGTCAGTGTGTGTGGGAGGGAGTTGTGTTCAATTGTATGCATGTAGGTGTGTGTGTGTGTGTGTGTGTGTGTGTGTGTGTGTGTGTGTGTGTGTGTGTGTGTGTTTTGCCAGATTTGCTCCATCTCCACTGAGTGAAACAATAAATCTGGACATTGTGGCAGAATAGAGTGCAACACACACACACACACACACACACACACACACACACACACACACACACACATACAACCACACACACACACACACACACACACACACACACACACACACACACACACACTATCCACTTTACAAGCTATTAGATTACCCAAAACACACAGACAGAGGAGAATGGATGAAAGACACTTCCTCAGCATGGAGAGATATAGAATTAAGGAAAAGAAAAGAGCTTTTGAACAGATGAATCATTTTGACAGAATTTCCTGAATTGTAGAGTTGTAGGGTTTTGCATCTCCTTATCGACCAGTCAATATAATTGTTTTTGCCTGTGTCCCTTGTGCACAGACATTTCTCCAGACACTGATGATATTACGTTCGGTAAATGATGAGAGATTCATTTGTTTGTGGTTTGACATTGAGGAACATTATTTTGTATCATTTTTCTATATCTTGTTCCACAATTTGTAGACGCTCCGCCCATCTTTACTTCTAAGAGACTTTTATACAGGAAGAGCTGTCAATCAGCCTCATTTGATCACACACTTTCAGGTTCGCGGCACGCACTACCGGGTTCACGGTCATCATGCTTTTTTTCCCGCGCCACCCTGTATTTAAGGACACCTGAGACATTTACTCCCTGACCAGGTTTCTATTGTTCCTGGGATATTTCTCATCACCCTGCCTGTTCTGGTTCCTGACCCCCTACTCCCGACCTTTACTCCCGACCCCTACTCCCGACCTCTACTCCCGACCCCTACTCCCGACCCCTACTCCCAAACCCCTACTCCCGACCCCTACTCCTGACCTCTACTCCCAAACCCCTACTCCCGACCCCTACTCCTGACCTCTACTCCTAAACCCCTACTCCCGACCCTTACTCCTGACCTCTACTCCCAAACCCCTACTCCCGAACCCTGCTTTTGACCCCCTACTCCCGACCTCTACTCCCAACCCTTACTCCCGACCCCTACTCCTGACCCCCTACTCCCGACCTCTACTTCCGACCCTTACTCCTGACCTCTACTCCCAAACCCCTACTCCCGACCCCTACTCATGACCCCTACTCCTGACCCCTACTTCCAAACTCTACTCCTGACTCCTACTCCCGACCTCTACTCCCAAAACCCTACTCCTGACCCCTACCCTCGAGCTCTACTCCCACACCCCTAATCCTGACCTCTACTCCTGACCCCTGTACAGTGCTGCCTCTGCTCTGGTTTGACCTCTAGACTGGTTCATTGGTTTGTGTTTTTGCTCTGCTCTATATTGCTCAGTTTACTGTGCCTGTCTTTTTTGGGTTTGGTCGGGTCTCTGCCTTTATCGCCCTGTTTTCCTGTGTTAAGACCCTGGACTGTTTTTCAGACTGTGTTTTTGCCTCTGCCCCACTTCTTAGCAGTGTTTCTGTATCACTGTTTCTGTAGCAGTGTTTTCATAGCAGTGTTTCTGTAGTGGTGTTTTTCTAGTAGTGTTTTCATCACGGTGTTGCTGGAAGAATCACACATCACACAGCATGGAGCAAATGTTCTTCAGTTTATTGCAGATAACAGACAAGTATATATACACACTGAAAAAAACTGAGCTAAAACTGTTCCTGATTGGGTAAGAAGACAATAATAACCAGAGATGTGTGAGTCCAGATAAAGACCTCCTTTAGACCTCACATACATCGTAAAGATCCTGTAGACACTGAACAGATAACATAGCAGTGTTTCCATAGCTGTGTTTTCGTAGTGGTATTTCTCCAGTTTTGTTTCTATAGTGGTGTTTCTATTGCAGTGTTTCTCTAGTGTTGTTTCTGTAGCGTTTTTTTTTTTTTATAGCAGTGTTGCTTTAGTAGTGTTTCTGTAGTGGTGTTTTCATCTAGTGTGGCTGTAGCAGTGTTTCAATAGCAGTGTTTCTCTAGCAGCATTTCTGTAGTGAAATTTCTGTAGCAGAGCCAGAAGCCAGCAGGACACGGCTAAGTAGTGAGGGCTGAAGTTTGATGCAGCTAATGGTGTATAATTTTGCAGATTTATGCTGCCCTCTCCTGAAGAGCCCTTTTTATTCAATAAGTCTAATCTCCTCAGCAGAAGGATACTCTCCTTTTCTCTGAGATGATTATCTGAGGGCAGTTTGCTGAGCATGTTGAGCGATTCATTACTAAAATTGATTTATTTTTGTCCCAGAGGAATCCTCGACTCGCTCGTCTCCATTCAGATGTGATGCACAAACTCACAGAGCAAATACATAAATATTGAACCGAATATTAATGGCTTCATTACAGAAAAGGCTTCACTGGATCCATTAGAGCAGAAAACCTGTTCACCAGAGACACCATGTACTCCTACAACACCCTCAACACAGGGCTTTTACTCACACACCAGGGGGCTAGGGCTTAGGCCTTAGGGTTTAGGGCTAGGGCTTAGGGCTTAAGGTTTAGGGCTAGGGCTATTGTGCTACAGTCTGTAGTGTTAGTATGTAGTGTTGTTACAGTCTGTAGTGTTTTAGTGTGTATTGTGTTGTGTTGCAGTGTGCTGTGTTACAGTTTTCAGTGTTACAGTTTGTAGTGTGTAGTGTTTTGTTGTTACAGTATGTAGTGTTAGTGTGTTGTGTTACAGTTTGTAGTGTTAGCGTAGTGTGCTGTGTTATAGTGTGAAGTGTTACAGTGTGTAGTGTGTTGTGTTACAGTTTGTAGTGTGTATTGTTACAGTGTATAATGTTAGTATGTAGTGTGTTGTGTTAGTCTGTAGTGTTTCAGTGTGAATTGTGTGTGCTGTGTTACAGTTTTCAGTGTTACAGTTTGTACTGTGTAGTGTGTAGTGTTACAGTGTGTAGTGTTGCAGTGTGTAGTGTTGGTGTGTTGTGTTAGTGAGTTGGTGTGTTTTGTTACAGTTTTAATGTTAATTTAAGTGATAGTGTGTAGTGTTACAGTATATTGTGTTCAAATTCAAATCAAATGATGATTTTTTCAATATCACACACACACACACACACACACACACACACACACACACACACACACACACAGAGTACGCCATGCAGTGAAATGTTTTATACGACTGTCCAACATTTCAACATAAAAAGGAATAAAGTTTAAGGATAAAACAAAAGTAGAGAAATAAAAAGAAGAAAGTGTATTAATATGTATGTGGATGAATGTAGATGGGGATGGAGGATTGTGGTAGATATCAACAGTACAAATTAAAGCGATTTAGTGATTGTCCTTAAAGTGTCCATGTGCAGTTCAGAGTTAAGGCGTCATATGATGCAAAACAGTTGTGCAGTAAAGATGGAGAAGAAGGTCCAGTTTTAGATCCTGGGTGTTTCCTGGTTTGAACTCTGAATGGTCTGCGGGAAGAAGCTCCTCCTCGTTCTCTCTGTGTTCTCTTTCAGGGAGCAGAAGCATTTCCCTGAACGTAACAGAGAAAAGAGTCCATTGTTGGGATGGCTGAGGTCCTTCATAATCTTCCTGGCTCTGGTCCGTCACCACGCTCTGTAGATGTCCTGCAGGTCAGGGCGCTCGGTGTGGATGGTACGATCAGCTGAACGCACCACCCTCTGGAGGGCTCGTCTGTCCTGCATGGTGCTGCTCCTGAACCAGGAAGTGATGCTACCCGTCAGAACGCTCTCAATGGTACATGTGTGTTAGTGTGTACGGTTACAGTGTGTACGGTTACAGTGTGTACGGTTACAGTGTGTACGGTTACAGTGTGTAGTGTGTATTGATCTCATATTGCTTTGTGTAAGAAGTGCTGAAGTTTCAGAGGCCAATTCTCGAGTGAACATGCAGAAAGATTGCATTTATTGATTTCTCTGAAAGTCTATAAAAGGACTTTAAGGAGAAATTAGCTTCCTTTATCCTCTGCTGTGAAGATGACGACATAAAAATGTGAAATTTATACAGACTTCCAATGATTTTTACAGAAACACAAAACAACATCGTAAACAACAACAAAAAACTAAAACTCACTGCAGTTAATTCCTCCATCTGATTCTATTATCAGGGGATTGGGCTCAGTGTGTAGGGATTAGGGGATAGGGTTTAGTGTGTAGGGATTAGGGGATAGGGTTTAGTGTGTAGGGATTAGGGGATTGGACTCAGTGTGTAGGGATTATGGGATTGGGCTCAGTGTGTAGGGATTATGGGATTGGGCTCAGTGTGTAGGGATTAGGGGATTGGGCTCAGTGGGTAGGGATTAGGGGATTGGGCTCAGTGGGTAGGGATTAGGGGATTGGGCTCAGTGTGTAGGGATTATGGGATTGGGCTCAGTGTGTAGGGATTAGGGGATTGGGCTCAGTGGGTAGGGATTAGGGGATTGGGCTCAGTGGGTAGGGATTAGGGGATTGGGCTCAGTGTGTAGGGATTAGGGGATTGGGCTCAGTGGGTAGGGATTAGGGGATTGGGCTCAGTGGGTAGGGATTAGGGGATTGGGCTCAGTGGGTAGGGATTAGGGGATTGGGCTCAGTGTGTAGGGATTATGGGATTGGGCTCAGTGTGTAGGGATTAGGGGATTGGGCTCAGTGGGTAGGGATTAGGGGATTGGACTCAGTGTGTAGGGATTGGGCTCAGTGTGTAGGGATTAGGGGATTGGACTCGGTGTGTAGGGATTAGGGGATTGGGATCAGTGTGTAGGGATTAGGGGATTGGATTTAGTGTGTAGGGATTGGGCTCAGTGTGTAGGGATTAGGGGATAGGGTTTAGTGTGTAGGGATTGGGGGATTGGGCTCAGTGTGTAGAGATTAGGGGATAGGGTTTAGTGTGTAGGGATTAGGGGATTGGGCTCAGTGTGTAGAGATTAGGGGATAGGGTTTAGTGTGTAGGTGTTAGGGGATTGTGCTAAGTGTGTAGGTATTGGGGGATAGAGTTTAGTGTGTAGGGATTAGGGGATTGGGCTCAGTGTGTAGAGATTAGGGGATAGAGTTTAGTGTGTAGGTGTTAGGGGATTGTGCTAAGTGTGTAGGTATTGGGGGATAGAGTTTAGTGTGTAGGGATTAGGGGATTGTGCTAAGTGTGTAGGTATTGGGGGATAGAGTTTAGTGTGTAGGGATTAGGGGATTGGGCTCAGTGTGTAGGGATTAGGGGATTGGGCTCAGTGTGTAGAGATTAGGGGATTGGGCTCAGTGTGTAGAGATTAGGGGATAGGGTTTAGTGTGTAGGGATTAGGGGATTGGGCTCAGTGTGTAGAGATTAGGGGATAGGGTTTAGTGTGTAGGTGTTAGGGGATTGTGCTAAGTGTGTAGGTATTGGGGGATAGAGTTTAGTGTGTAGGGATTAGGGGATTGTGCTAAGTGTGTAGGTATTGGGGGATAGAGTTTAGTGTGTAGGGATTAGGGGATTGGGCTCAGTGTGTAGGGATTAGGGGATAGGGTTTAGTGTGTAGGTGTTAGGGGATTGTGCTAAGTGTGTAGGTATTGGGGGATAGGGTTTAGTGTGTAGGGATTAGGGGATTGGGCTCAGTGTGTAGGGATTAGGGGATAGGGTTTAGTGTGTAGGTGTTAGGGGATTGTGCTAAGTGTGTAGGTATTGGGGGATAGAGTTTAGTGTGTAGGGATTAGGGGATTGGGCTCAGTGTGTAGGGATTAGGGGATAGGGTTTAGTGTGTAGGTGTTAGGGGATTGTGCTAAGTGTGTAGGTATTGGGGGATAGGGTTTAGTGTGTAGGGATTAGGGGATTGGGCTCAGTGTGTAGGGATTAGGGGATAGGGTTTAGTGTGTAGGTGTTAGGGGATTGTGCTAAGTGTGTAGGTATTGGGGGATAGGGTTTAGTGTGTAGGGATTAGGGGATTGGGCTCAGTGTGTAGGGATTGTGGGAGGAGGTTTTTGAACTGGGGGTTGGTTTACAGAGTATATTATTTATTCTAATTTAGAGGTTTAGTGGAGGGTGTTGAGTTAGGGGTCTAGTGTATAGGGTTCAGGGGAAGTACATGGTCAGAGTTTTAGGAGGGAAAGAATGAGTGAAGAATGAAAGAGAGAGAGAATGAGGGAATAATTGTAAGTGTGTAATGTGGTTGTTGAGAGGACGAGTGTAATTAGTGATGGCGTTTCTTTCCCCTGGAGGATATGAGTGGGAAATAAAGTGGTAGTAAAGCTATCGTAGTTATTGTGTGTGTGTGTGTGTGTGTGTGTGTGTGTGTGTGTGTGTGTGTGTGTGTGTGTACACGTGTTATTGTGTGTGTTTCAGGTGTTGGGTATTTCAGTGATGCTCTGGATGTTAGATTCTGGAGAGCAGATTTTGTAACCTGGTGGTTCGAGCAAGACCAAAGACGAATCTGACAAAACTGAGAAGACTCTGAGAAACATGAGCAGAAATGACACCAGGGAACAGGAGTTCTATCTGGTAGTGAGGAGGAACGTTACAGGAGTTCTATCTGGTAGTGAGGAGGAACGTTACAGGAGTTCTATCTGGTAGTGAGGAGGAACGTTACAGGAGTTCTAGCTGGTAGTGAGGAGGAACGTTACAGGAGTTCTATCTGGTAGTGAGGAGGAACGTTACAGGAGTTCTATCTGGTAGTGAGGAGGAACGTTACAGGAGTTCTATCTGGTAGTGAGGAGGAACGTTACAGGAGTTCTATCTGGTAGTGAGGAGGAACGTTACAGGAGTTCTATCTGGTAGTGAGGAGGAACGTTACAGGAGTTCTATCTGGTAGTGAGGAGGAACGTTACAGGAGTTCTATCTGGTAGTGAGGAGGAACGTTACAGGAGTTCTAGCTGGTAGTGAGGAGGAACGTTACAGGAGTTCTAGCTGGTAGTGAAGAGTTTGGTGACTTTGTGTAAGTCTCTTTCTGCTGTCCTTGACTTTAGCTTTCAACTGTTTGGTGCCAGCCTCCTCTGTGTGTGTGTGTGTGTGTGTGTGTGTGTGTGTGTGTGTGTGTGTGTGTGTGTGTGTGTGTGTGTGTGTGTGTTGGAAAATAAGGCGTTTTCTTTTCATTACACATGTGGAGTGGAAAAGTTAAGCTCATCATCTTCACTGTGTTTGGATGATGTTTAGATCCTGGCAGTGGATATTTTGTTCTCTCGTCGTGAAATGGAAGAATTTCAATACATTGTAAGTAGAATATAAACTAGTGTTCTGAACACTTCTGGAGAAATCCATCCATCCATACAACCACCCACCCACCCACACAGGTCCCTCCAGGTTCACCAGAAGATATTAAAGTTCTCAATGCTGTGTAATGATGTGTTACCTGGAGCCATCTCATGATCTCACCATGTGCAGGATGAAGCCTGGGGTTCAGCTGGCCAGTGGGGTATGGATGGACACTTTTAGACTAATAAGAACCTTGATGTAGTAAGTGGATTTGTGAACATGAAACATCAGAACATTGCATCAGCTCCTGCTTTCAGGAGGTTTTGGATCATAACCTCAAAAAATGAGACTCTTCTCTCATGTCTGTGTCCAACAAGAACAGGACCTCACTAACACCATACCATTACATTTCCAGGGAATATTTTTGAAGACAGGTCACCACTCCCTGACACACACACACACACACACACACACACACACACCACACACACACACACACACACACACACTCACTCTCTCTCTCTCTCTCTCCCCCTCTCTCTCATTCTCTGAGCTCTAGCGATACAATGCGAGCGTGTCAGGAGCCTTGGGGGTTTGAAGGCCAGCAGCCTGATGATGTTTCAGTGTAATAATAAAATCTGAACTTGTTATTGCTGAGTGTTAATGTTGCTGCTAATGTGATAAGTGGGAGCAATAACCTGAGCTGGACCAATCACTTTTCATCTTTTAGCTTCAATACATATATTTATTTACTGTGGTGTTTATGAAGAACAGATTAAATCTACACATTAATAAATATATAAAAATAAGAAATATCTTGTAGATAATAATTCCTAAAATATAAAAGTGTGTGTGTGTGTGTGTGTGTGTGTGTGTGTGTGTGTGTGTGTGTGTGTGTAAAAATCTTCTGTTTAGAGAGAGCAGTACACTGTACCCTGCAGTGAGGAAAGAAGTGTTGATTTCATGATTTAGTCCAAAAATCACAGTCACGGGTCAAATTATGGCTCAGCAGCAGCAGCAGAGTCGATAATCCATACAATCAACCAACAATCCATAACCAGGAACATCAGTCACAGGAGCAGGAACAAGCAGCAGAACTGAGAAATAAAACTCAAACCCAGAGAACAAAACAAACTGACAACTAATCAGAAGATGAAGATCAGGTGAGAACAATCACCACACTGCAAGGACACAATCCAGTAATAACCACACACAACACAATGCAACACACACTCAGAATCACAACACATCACAATGTAACACACACCCAGAATTACAACACATCACAATGCAACACTCACTCAGAATCACAACACACACTCAGAATCACAACACAACACAATGCAACACACACTCAGAATCACAACACAACACAATGTAACACACACTCAGAATCACAACACAACACAATGCAACAAACACTCAGAATCACAACACATCACAATGCAACACTCACTCAGAATCACAACACACACTCAGAATCACAACACATCACAATGCAACACTCACTCAGAATCACAACACACACTCAGAATCACAACACAACACAATGCAACACACTCAGAATCACAACACAGTGTAACACACACTCAGAATCACAACACAACACAATGCAACACACACTCAGAATCACAACACATCACAATGCAACACACACTCAGAATCACAACACACACTCAGAATCACAACACAACACAATGTAACACACACCCAGAATTATAACACATCACAATGTAACACACACCCAGAATTATAACACATCACAATGCAACACACACTCAGAATCACAACACAACACAATGCAACACACACTCAGAATCACAACACACACTCAGAATCACAACACAACACAATGTAAAACACACTCAGAATCACAACACAACACAATGTAACACACTCAGAATCACAACACAACACAATGCAACACACACTCAGAATCACAACACACACTCAGAATCACAACACACACTCAGAATTAAAACACACACCTGGTTTAATTGCGTATCAGTTCACAGAATCAAATCACCGCCAAAGAAACTTAATGTGTAAAAGTTTGGATTTAAATGGAGGAAAGAACAAATTCTAACTGCAACCAGGAAACGAGTTTTCCATTCTTATACCCCTCCATTCCCATATCCCTCTATTCTCATACCCCTCCATTCCCATATCCCTCTATTCTTATACCCCTCCATTCTCATACCCCTCCATTCTCATACCCCTCTATTCTCATACCCCTCCATTCTCATACCCCTCTATTCTTATACCCCTCCATTCCCATATCCCTCTATTCTCATACCCCTCCATTCTCATACCCCTCTATTCTCATACCCCTCTATTCTTATACCCCTCCATTCCCATATCCCTCTATTCTCATACCCCTCTATTCTCATATCCCTCTATTCTCATACCCCTCCATTCCCATATCCCTCTATTCTCATACCCCTCCATTCCCATATCCCTCTATTCTCATACCCCTCCATTCCCATATCCCTCTATTCTCATACCCCTCCATTCCCATATCCCTCTATTCTCATACCCCTCCATTCCCATATCCCTCTATTCTCATACCCCTCCATTCCCATATCCCTCTATTCTCATACCCCTCCATTCCCATATCCCTCTATTCTCATACCCCTCCATTCCCATATCCCTCTATTCTCATACCCCTCTATTCTCATACCCCTCTATTCTTATACCCCTCCATTCCCATATCCCTCTATTCTCATACCCCTCCATTCTCATACCCCTCTATTCTCATACCCCTCTATTCTTATACCCCTCCATTCCCATATCCCTCTATTCTCATACCCCTCCATTCTCATACCCCTCTATTCTCATACCCCTCCATTCTCATACCCCTCCATTCTCATACCCCTCTATTCTCATACCCCTCCATTCTCATACCCCTCTATTCTCATACCCCTCCATTCTCATACCCCTCTATTCTTATACCCCTCCATTCCCATATCCCTCTATTCTCATACCCCTCCATTCTCATACCCCTCTATTCTCATACCCCTCCATTCTCATACCCCTCTATTCTCATACCCCTCCATTCTCATACCCCTCTATTCTTATACCCCTCCATTCCCATATCCCTCTATTCTCATACCCCTCTATTCTCATACCCCTCTATTCTCATACCCTCCATTCTCATACCCTCTATTCTTATACCCTCCATTCCCATATCCTCTATTCTCATACCCCTCCATTTCATACCCTCTATTCTCATACCCCTCCATTCTCATACCCCTCTATTCTCATACCCCTCCATTCTCATACCCTCTATTCTTATACCCCTCCATTCCATATCCCTCTATTCTCATACCCTCCATTCTCATACCCTCTATTCTCATACCCCTCCATTCTCATACCCCTCTATTCTATACCCCTCCATTCTCATACCCCTCTATTCTTATACCCTCCATTCTCATACCCTCTATTCTCATACCCTCCATTCTCATACCCCTCCATTCTCATACCCCTCTATTCTTATACCCCTCCATTCTCATACCCCTCTATTCTTATACCCCTCCATTCCCATATCCCTCTATTCTCATACCCCTCCATTCTCATACCCCTCTATTCTTATACCCCTCCATTCTCATACCCCTCTATTCTTATACCCCTCCATTCTCATACCCCTCTATTCTTATACCCCTCCATTCCCATATCCCTCTATTCTCATACCCCTCCATTCTCATACCCCTCTATTCTCATACCCCTCCATTCCCATATCCTCTATTCTTATACCCTCCATTCTCATACCCCTCCATTCTCATACCCTCCATTCCATATCCCTCTATTCTCATACCCCTCCATTCCATATCCCTCTATTCTCATACCCCTCCATTCTCATACCCTCTATTCTTATACCCTCCATTCCATATCCCTCTATTCTTATACCCCTCCATTCTCATACCCCTCCATTCTCATACCCCTCCATTCCCATATCCCTCTATTCTCATACCCCTCCATTCCCATATCCCTCTATTCTCATACCCCTCCATTCTCATACCCCTCCATTCTCATACCCCTCCATTCCTATATCCCTCTATTCTCATACCCCTCCATTCCCATATCCCTCTATTCTTATACCCCTCCATTCTCATACCCCTCTATTCTTATACCACTCCATTCACAAATCCCTCTATTCTTATACCCCTCCATTCTCATACCCCTCTATTCTTATACCCCTCCATTCCCATATCCCTCTATTCTCATACCCCTCCATTCCCATATCCCTCTATTCTCATACCCCTCCATTCCCATATCCCTCTATTCTCATACCCCTCTATTCTCATACCCCTCCATTCTCATACCCCTCTATTCTCATACCCCTCCATTCTCATATCCCTCTATTCTCATACCCCTCCATTCTCATACCCCTCTATTCTCATACCCCTCCATTCCCATATCCCTCTATTCTCATATCCCTCCATTCTCATACCCCTCTATTCTTATACCCCTCCATTCTCATACCTCTCTATTCTTATACCCCTCCATTCTCATACCCCTCTATTCTTATACCCCTCCATTCCCATATCCCTCTATTCTCATACCCCTCCATTCCCATATCCCTCTATTCTTATACCCCTCCATTCCCATATCCCTCTATTCTCATACCCCTCCATTCCCATATCCCTCTATTCTCATACCCCTCCATTCCCATATCCCTCATTCTCATACCCCTCCATTCCCATATCCCTCTATTCTCATACCCCTCCATTCCCATATCCCTCTATTCTCATACCCCTCCATTCCATATCCCACTATTCTCATACCCTCCATTCCCATATCCCTCTATTCTAATACCCTCCATTCCATATCCCTCTATTCTTATACCCTCCATTCCCATATCCCTCTATTCTTATACCCTCCATTCCATATCCTCTATTCTCATACCCCTCCATTCCCATATCCCTCTATTCTCATACCCCTCCATTCCCATATCCCTCTATTCTCATACCCCTCCATTCCCATATCCCTCCATTCTCATACCCCTCCATTCCCATATCCCTCCATTCTCATACCCCTCCATTCCCATATCCCTCCATTCTTATAGCCCTCCATTCTCATACCCCTCCATTTCCATATCCCTCTAATTTTAAAGCCCTCTATTCCCATATCCCTTAATTCCCAACTGTCTTTATTCTCATATTTCTCTATTCCCATATCCCTCTATTGTAATATCCCTCTATTAACATATCCCCCTATTCCCATATCCCTTTTCCATTCTAATATCCCTCCATTCCCATATCCCTTTTATCTCTCTTTTCCCATAGTCCACTATATGCAGAGGTCTCTATTTCTCTTCTATGTCAGAGATCTTTAGTTTCAGAAATAAAGAAATCAGTTATAACAGAGTTCATTTCAGGTGATTATCATAAGTGCAGATTTAAAATAAATAGCTGAGTTTATAAACTGTTGTGTTGTTTTATTAAGATAATATTTGATGTTAAGTGCCACCCTGAGCTGCAGATCTTTAAAGAAATGGTGATTAAATGTAATCTAAGCTCCGCCCCCGACTGGCCACGCCCTGGTGATTAACAGCTCATTATTCTCTCCTGACAATTTCATTTCCCTGAATTACAGGAGATACTAATCCCCTGCTCATGTCTCACTACATAACTCATCGCTTTATCTCTGCTTGTTTTCTCCTCCAGATGTTCAGTTTACTTTCATCTGTATATAAAAGAGAAGAGAGAAAGAGTCATTATTATTGTGTTTTAAGCTCGACTGCATGTGTGTTGTGAATCTGCCGTTGTGGTTCTATTTCAGGAGTTTTATTTGGCACTAAATGGCGAGCTCGTCCCGCCTCATAAAGTCAGATATGGTGGTAATTAGAGAGCTTGTGTGCTTAAGACAGAGCTTTTATTGTTTTCTAAATGGAGGGAAGGCACTGGTCATTAAATGGAGGAGAAGAAGCAGAGTGCACACTTCTCTCTCAGGGCACATAGAACTTCATTAGCAAAGAAATGAGCAACCAGAGGAAAAGATAGAATTAACTTTGTCAGGAGGAGAGGAGATGTTCACATTTAGAGCTACCAAGTCACTGTCACCAACTCATTGCCAATAACTCACTGCCATTGACTTACTGCCACTGCCCCAACTCACTGCCACTGACTCACTGCCACTAAACCAATGCCACCAACTCACTGCCACTGACTCACTGCCACAGCCACAGCCACCAACTAACTGCCACTGCCACAGACTCACTGCCACTGCCTCACTGCAACCAACACAATGCCATAATTTAATGGCAGTGGCAGTGAGTTATTGGCAATGAGTTGGTGGCAGGGACAGTGAGTCAGTGGCATAGAGTCTTTCCTTGCCAGAGTCGCCACCGGATTGTTCATCAGGGACAAACTTACACTTACAAAGAACATCTTATTCTTTTTTTCACCACATTATTTGTGTAAAGCTGCTCTGAGACGATGTTCATTGTTAACCAGTTAGCCTTCACCACTAACTAGCATGCTATGTTGAAAGCAGGCTAACAGCCCAGTACTCTCAGGTTAACACAGAAACCAAATCTGAAAGGTTTTAGTGAACGATTTGTTCAGTATTTAATACAAATTTAAATGTTTCTATTTACACAGTTTTGTTCACATATGTCCACCATAAAGACCATGCAGTGCATTGTGGGTAAATAGAGTTCCTGAAGGTTTAATGTGTCAGTGTTTACTCAGTGCTCAGTGTACATGCTAACACTCTAACTGCCATTAGAATGCCTCTGGGATGCAGCATAGGGGAAATATAGAGGGTAAGTGGAGAAGGGTGCATTAACAACGTTATTAGAGCAGGTTATTGGAACACAGCGCGGGTTTCCGAGACAGTTAACGTGAGGATGAGACATAATTGAAATAAATTCCCAAGCAGCTGTCAGAGAGAGATAGAGAGAGAGAGAGAGAGAGAGAGAGAGAGAGAGAGAGAGAGAGAGAGAAGTGCACATGTTAACAGCTTCCTAATTAGTGTGGAGAGATAGTGGTTCCTTTGTGGAGAGAAGGCCGCCTGATAAGCAGCGAGTTGCCTGCTGACGCTTTCACACGTCTCTCTGCTTTATCTCAGTGTACACTTCAGTACCACAGCGCTGTCCACACAGACACACACACACACACACACTCCAGACACACACTCCAGACACACACACACACACACACACACACACACACACACTCCAGACACACACACTCCACACACACACACACACACACACACTCCACACACACACACACACACACACACACACACACACACACACACACACACACACACACACAGACATGCAAACTCTTGCTTTCCACACACACACACACGCACACACACACACACACATTCTCACTTTACACACACACACACACACACACACACACACACACACACAC
>JBCEWE010000449.1:50000-76761 GCA_039877035.1 Silurus lanzhouensis
CTTACAGTATTGTTTGTATTTCACAGTATGCTCTCAGCATCATGTCCTTTAACATCTACAGGTGAGGCAGATTTTTATATAGTATTCCATCAAACTACTGCTATGAGCACATTTTTATTTTTGTGTGTTTTAGGAGGAGGTGCCAGTAGTGGTGTGTTCAGCTAATGGAAAAGTTTTGCCTCGAAGGATATGATGAGGTTCTACTGGAATAATTTCAAAGTCTTTGCTGTATTAAGTCACTGTGGGTAAAGTAAAACTAGAAAGCTGTTACATTAACAGAGTGCATATACATTTGCATATATTTCAAAGGCATGGACACAGAGGTTTGCATACTGGACCGAAGAATCATCCCAACTCCTTCAGGGAACACTTGAGCCTCAGCATTTCAAAATCCACCACCACCAAACTGTTGCCCAGCAGAAGAGTTGTGGTTGAAACGGACATTAATAAGATAAAGACTTTTGTGGTCATGTCCAACAGTTGAATGTGTGCCGTTATTGTGCCATTATCATTTTTATATTTTAATTACAACATGCGTCTTCATCAGGTGCAGCAGCCAACTACTCTGAGAGCCGTGTTTACAGCGTGGAACTGGGTAGAGTCACAAAGACTTATTCTGTGGAGAGGTGATGGAGCCTGCTTTTCTGCTAATGAGCAATGATGACCAACAAAAAGCCCTCAAAAGAGTCCTGTGATGAATTTCCCCAGGCACAGGATGACTTTATGTTTATTTTTCAACGTCAAGAGAACATGCAAACATATTTGTCCTACTACATTGATAAAAAATGAGGGAGATGGGGGGAAGGAGGAGGGAGGGAGGGAAGGAGGAGGTAGAGGGAGTGGGGAAGGAGTGGGGGAAGGAGTGAGTGAGGGAGGGAAGGAAGGAGTAAGGGAGGGAGGGAGGGGGGAGTGAGTGGGGGAATGAGTGAGTGAGGGAGGGAAGGAAGGAGTAAGGGAGGGAGGGGGGAGTGAGTGGGGGAAGGAGTGAGTGAGGGAGGGAAGGAGTAAGGGAGGGGTGAGGGAGGGAGGGAAGGAGTAAGTGGGGGGGGGGAAGGAGTGAGTGGGGGGGAAGGAGTGAGGGAGGGGGGGAGGGAGGGGAGGGAAGGAGTGAGTGGGGGGGGAGGGAAGGAGTGAGGGAGGGGGGGAGGGAGGGGGAGGGAAGGAGTGAGTGGGGGGGGAGGGAAGGAGTGAGGGAGGGGGGAGGGAGGGGGAGGGAAGGAGTGAGTGGGGGGGAGGGAAGGAGTGAGGGAGGGGGGGAGGGAGGGGGAGGGAAGGAGTGAGTGGGGGGGGAGGGAAGGAGTGAGGGAGGGGGGGAGGGAGGGGGAGGGAGTTTGGAAACAAATTCATGTATGAATAAATCAGTTGAATAAATAAATCTTATATGTTTTTGTAATCTATATTTCTACATTTGTTCAAATCTGCTGCAATAAGAACAGTTCAGCAGAACATTTCTTTAGAAAATGAAATATTAAATGTAAACACACACACACACACACACACACACACACACACACACACACTGTATTTCCCAAATGAGGTGTAACAAATGTAAACTATATAGCTACATTTTATTACATTTTCTTATAATTTAAATGTAATTAGTTTTATTTTGTGTCACATATTAACCTTAAAATAGTATATACACTGGAGATCAAAATTAGAGAACAATTTATGAACAATTCTGAAGTAATGTGATCTTCACTGCTCAACAGTTGAGGGAGTTTTTGTCGTGTCTATTCCATGCTACCAGAACACCTCCACAAAATAACTAAGCATTTTGCAAAAAACACTGATCAATATTAGAGAACAACAATGACTGTAGCATGGAAAAAGATTACAACAAAATGTTCTGAAGGTTTCAACAGTCAGCACTTAGTAGGAAGTGTCCAGGCGTCTGCTCTGAATGACTTCAGCACATCTGCAGCCACAGTACAGCACCAGTCTCTCACACTGCTCTGGTGGGATTTTGGTCCACTCTTCTTCCAGTCTCCTCCACAGTTCGGTGACTGTAGTGGGTTTCTTGGCCATAACTTTGTCACCAAGGATTTTCCAGAGGTTCTCTATTGGGTTGCTTTCATCACTGAAGTGAACTTTGGACCAGTTCTCCTCTGTCCACATAACATGCTCCTCAGCAAAGCTCAGTCTAGCCTTTTGATTCTTTCTGCTAATGAGATGTTTGGTCACTGCAGAGTGGCTTTCAGTCCAAATGCTCTTAAACGTCGAGACACTGTATGACGAGACAGATCCTTACCCTGTTCAGCGCTGAACTGATGAGCAATTCCAGCTGCAGTGTGGAAACGAAGCCCATTGAGATCCTCCGCAGGATCCTGTCCTCTCTTGTATTTGTCTTCCGTGGACGACCAGGATTCTTGGTGGACTTGAATGAGTTTGTGATGTTGTAAAGATTCAATATTCCTGAAATCACAGATTTGGAACGACTAACTTGTCTTGCTATGGCGGATAGGGTCATCCCTTTGGTCTTCATCTGAACATCCTGCTGCCGGAGGCTTTCAGTCACTTTAGAACGGCCCACCATCTTGCAGAGTCAGTGACACTGGAAGTTAGGCTGCCAGTTAAATCTCTCTCTCTCTCTCTCTCTCTCTCTCTCTCTTCTCTCTCTCTCTCTCCCTGTCACACCCCTCTTTCTCTCTCTCCTCTCCCTTCCTCTCCTCTCCCTCTATCCTCTCTCTCTCTCCTCTCTCTCTCCTTCCTTTTGGTCACCCTCTTCTCTCTCTCTCTCTCTCTCTCTCTCTCTCTCTCTCTCTCTCTCTCTCCCTCTGTCCCCCCTTCTCTCTCTCCTCTCTCTCTCTCTCTCTCTCTCTCTCTCTCTCTCTCTCTCTCTTTAAATGCCTTAGTTATTTTGTGGAGGTGTTCTGGTAGCATGGTATAGACAGGACAAAAACTCCTTCAACTGTTGAGCAGTGAAGATCACATTATTTCAGAATTGTTCAATTGTTTATAAATTGTTCTCTAATTTTGATCGCCAGTGTAGATGTTCCAAGAGCTCGTGATGTGATCTCTGTCACTGTCTATGTCCCTGTCCCCATCTCTGTCTCTGTTCTGTCTCTGTCCCCACCTATGTGTCTGTTTCTTACACCCACATCGCACTGCATCATGGTGAATGCTTTCATGTTTCCCAGTTGCCTAGTAACAGTGTTTTTCACCATTTTCCATTTGAGTGTGTTCTCCATAGCAGTGGGCGGAGCTTGTCCTTTAATGCAGTGTGTTGGTGTGTATTTAGTGCAGTGTGTTGGTGTGTATTTAATGCAATGTGTTGGTGTGTATTTAGTGCAGTGTGTTGGTGTGTATTTAATGCAATGTGTTGGTGTGTATTTAGTGCAGTGTGTTGGTGTGTATTTAATGCAATGTGTTGGTGTGTATTTAGTGCAGTGTGTTGGTGTGTATTTAATGCAATGTGTTGGTGTGTATTTAGTGCAGTGTGTTGGTGTGTATTTAATGCAATGTGTTGGTGTGTATTTAGTGCAGTGTGTTGGTGTGTATTTAATGCAATGTGTTGGTGTGTATTTAGTGCAGTGTGTTGGTGTGTATTTAATGCAATGTGTTGGTGTGTATTTAGTGCAGTGTGTTGGTGTGTATTTAATGCAATGTGTTGGTGTGTATTTAGTGCAGTGTGTTGGTGTGTATTTAATGCAATGTGTTGGTGTGTATTTAGTGCAGTGTGTTGGTGTGTATTTAATGCAATGTGTTGGTGTGTATTTAGTGCAGTGTGTTGGTGTGTATTTAATGCAATGTGTTGGTGTGTATTTAGTGCAGTGTGTTGGTGTGTATTTAATGCAATGTGTTGGTGTGTATTTAGTGCAGTGTGTTGGTGTGTATTTAATGCAATGTGTTGGTGTGTATTTAGTGCAGTGTGTTGGTGTGTATTTAATGCAATGTGTTGGTGTGTATTTAGTGCAGTGTGTTGGTGTGTATTTAATGCAATGTGTTGGTGTGTATTTAGTGCAGTGTGTTGGTGTGTATTTAATGCAATGTGTTGGTGTGTATTTAGTGCAGTGTGTTGGTGTGTATTTAATGCAATGTGTTGGTGTGTATTTAGTGCAGTGTGTTGGTGTGTATTTAATGCAATGTGTTGGTGTGTATTTAGTGCAGTGTGTTGGTGTGTATTTAATGCAGTGTGTTGGTGTGTATTTAGTGCAGTGTGTTGGTGTGTATTTAATGCAATGTGTTGGTGTGTATTTAGTGCAGTGTGTTGGTGTGTATTTAATGCAGTGTGTTGGTGTGTATTTAGTGCAGTGTGTTGGTGTGTATTTAATGCAGTGTGTTGGTGTGTATTTAGTGCAGTGTGTTGGTGTGTATTTAATGCAGTGTGTTGGTGTGTATTTAGTGCAGTGTGTTGGTGTGTATTTAATGCAGTGTGTTGGTGTGTATTTAGTGCAGTGTGTTGGTGTGTATTTAATGCAGTGTGTTGGTGTGTATTTAGTGCAGTGTGTTGGTGTGTATTTAATGCAGTGTGTTGGTGTGTATTTAGTGCAGTGTGTTGGTGTGTATTTAATGCAGTGTGTTGGTGTGTATTTAGTGCAGTGTGTTGGTGTGTATTTAATGCAGTGTGTTGGTGTGTATTTAGTGCAGTGTGTTGGTGTGTATTTAATGCAGTGTGTTGGTGTGTATTTAGTGCAGTGTGTTGGTGTGTATTTAATGCAGTGTGTTGGTGTGTATTTAGTGCAGTGTGTTGGTGTGTATTTAATGCAGTGTGTTGGTGTGTATTTAGTGCAGTGTGTTGGTGTGTATTTAATGCAGTGTGTTGGTGTGTATTTAGTGCAGTGTGTTGGTGTGTATTTAATGCAGTGTGTTGGTGTGTATTTAGTGCAGTGTGTTGGTGTGTATTTAATGCAGTAGAAACCTTGAGAGGAACCAGACTCAAAAGGGAAACCCATCCTCATTTTGGGTGACATCAAGAGTTTGATCATAAATCTTTCAACAATACAGAACACTGGAGAGTGAGAACTAACATGATTACTGGAGTATAAGATTATAAGTGATGTTCTTTCTGCAGTCTTATACAGTCTATATGGTTAGTAGCTCCGAGTTTTATGAGCTCAGCATTTGTGATCACCACAGATCCAGCATCAGCTTCTCCATGCCAGAGCCTTTAACACTCCAGGAGGTCCAATGCCAAACTCCACACATGTAGCGGGATCCAAATGGCACTGGTACGTCTCTAGATGGTTCGGGATGTTTGTGAGTTCGGCATCTACTTCTTCAAAGGTCCGTAATCATCACGAGGTGGGAGGTGACTGGAGCTGGCCAAACCTCAGGGTGTCTCGGGATGGGGAGAGAAAGAGAAGCAGTGGAGAGCAATTAGCGTAGCTGCTGTTCATGATATTAACAGCACAAGTTGATAATGTGCATGTGATCAGATGTTCTGGAGCACAAGGTTATGATGTGATGTGTGTTATGTGTAGGCTTTGCTAAAAAGATATGTTTTTAATCTACACTTAAACTGGGAGAGTGTGTCTGAGCCCCGAACACCGTCAGGAAGACTATTCCAGAGTTTAGGAGCTAAATGTGAAAAAGCTCTACCACCTTTAGTGGACTTTGCTATTCTAGGAACTACTAGAAGCCCAGAGTTTTGAGATCTCAGGGAACCTCACTGAACGAGACTTGAGTGTCAACCTGCGTATTAATTACAGCCTGAAGCTATCGTCATGGTTATTAAGTGTTTATCATTTACAGTAAACTTAAGTATCTTCAGGCTGTCCATGTGGAGAACATCCTCAGAACATCATCCAGATGTAGGAAAAACAGAGTGTAACACTGATTAAACTGGAGAGTGTGTCTGAGCCCCGAACACCGTCAGGAAGACTATTCCAGAGTTTAGGAGCTAAATGTGAAAAAGCTCTACCACCTTTAGTGGACTTTGCTATTCTAGGAACTACTAGAAGCCCAGAGTTTTGAGATCTCAGGGAACCTCACTGAACGAGACTTGAGTGTCAACCTGCGTATTAATTACAGCCTGAAGCTATCGTCATGGTTATTAAGTGTTTATCATTTACAGTAAACTTAAGTATCTTCAGGCTGTCCATGTGGAGAACATCCTCAGAACATCATCCAGATGTAGGAAAAACAGAGTGTAACACTGATCACCATCTTCTCGGGATCCTTCTGCTCCTTGTGCCCTGTTTCCTTATTTCTCATTTTAATATTTACATTGAGTACTCCTCCAAAGATATCCTTCTTCAGAGTAACCTCGTCATTTCATTTACAGTCCTGATTAATTCAATGTTGAGGGCCTCACACAGGGGCCCCAATCTTATCTTATTTTCCTGTTCCCTGGTTCTTTTGCTTAATTGTTCTTAGATTCTCCAATCATTCCTGCAGCATGATTTTTCTCCACAGTGACATACAGATGGCTTGTACCTTGTTCCTGGCTCTCAAGTCTCCTTGTTTCCTGTAACCTCCTTTTCGGCTCAGATAAAGGTGAAGGCCTGGGATTGGCTCATGCTTTCATTTATTGATTAAGAACCCAAGAGTGCTTCAACTCACTGCATTTCTTTGGATTTGACATGTTCCTTCAGAAAATTACTGACTGATCACTGAGATTTTTGTTTTAGACATTCAGAGTTTTACCGTTTTAAATGGAATTAGTTTTGGTGACAGACGCTTCCAGGTACAACAGCACAGAAATAAAAAAGAAGAAAAAGAAGAAGAAGATTTATACCCAGTGTCAGGATACAGAATTACAGATGTTATATACAGATATGTGGAAGAGGAATGTAGTGTGTAGGATCTGTGGCAGTGTGTCATAATAATAATAATCAATCAAATAAGAGTGTATAAAGTGTAGCTTACACAAGGTAACATACTGCACCTGAATGTGTTTACATGTATTAGGAGTTTAATTAACGGTGTGTGTGTGTGTGTGTGTGTGTGTGTGTGTGTGTGTGATGCTCAGTCTTCAGTAGGTCCAGCCCTCGGTAGGGCAGAAGATCGGAGATGCTGGAAGCTGGTGTAGCGGATTTAGCAATAAAGGAAAATATCTATCAGTAATTTAAACAGTATAATTATTTGATGGAAATAATGTTACAATTATTTGGTCTGTTCGTCCACCGAACAGACAGTATAATCTTTTATGACATTTTATGAGTTATTAAGGAGGAGTTTTATTCTATAAATGTTAACGCTGTGGTTCTTCTGCAGTTCCAGAGAGTTCTGTGGAGTTTTTTTACATTTCTGGGATTAATGACTAAAGCAAACCTGAAAGCGCAGAGGAAACGTGATTAATCCACATGTTCACACCACAGCGTGAATAAACTGCTGGCTTTGACATGATCCGAGTCTAATGGAGAGAAAGCGATGATTTGGATCATTCTGAGCGATTTTTAACTCTACGATGACAGAAATAATGAATACATTTCACCAGGTCATTAAACAAATAAATAGATTTCACCAAAATATTAATATCTCTCCTGATTTTCCTTTAAAGTCCCACATTCACTCCTGCACATGTGGATTAATCACGTTTCCTTTAATAACAATATAAAGAACCTTCTGCTCATGTGGAGGTCATGAATATTCATGAGTCTGTGATGTTTTTAAAGATCAAAACCTCGCTTTAAATCTGCATTCTTAATGAATTTATATTGTCTTTATATCACACACACACACACACACACACACACACACACACACACACACACATACGTACACACATTAATACACACATATACATACATACATACATATATACATATACAGTGAGGAAAATAAGTATTTGAACACGCTGCTATTTTGCAAGTTCTCCCACTTAGAAATCATGGAGGGGTCTGAAATTGTCATCGTAGGTGCATGTCCACTGTGAGAGACATAATCTAAAAAAAAAAATCCAGAAATCACAATGTATGATTTTTAAACTATTTATTTGTATGATACAGCTGCAAATAAGTATTTGAACACCTGTCTATCAGCTAGATTTATTATCCACTACATTTATTATCCTAAATTAGATGCACCTGTTTGAGGTCGTTAGCTGCATAAAGACACCTGTCCACCCCATACAATCAGTAAGAATCCAACTACTAACATGGCCAAGACCAAAGAGCTGTCCAAAGACACTAGAGACAAAATTGTACACCTCCACAAGGCTGGAAAGGGCTACGGGGAAATTGCCAAGCAGCTTGGTGAAAAAAGGTCCACTGTTGGAGCAATCATTAGAAAATGGAAGAAGCTAAACATGACTGTCAATCTCCCTCGGACTGGGGCTCCATGCAAGATCTTACCTCGTGGGGTCTCAATGATCCTAAGGAAGGTGAGAAATCAGCCCAGAACTACACGGGAGGAGCTGGTCAATGACCTGAAAAGAGCTGGGACCACCGTTTCCAAGGTTACTGTTCGTAATACAGGGTTTGAAATCATGCATGGCACGGAAGGTCCCCCTGCTTAAACCAGCACATGTCCAGGCACGTTTTAAGTTTGCCAATGACCATTTGGATGATCCAGAGGAGTCATGGGAGAAAGTCATGTGGTCAGATGAGACCAAAATAGAACTTTTGGGTCATAATTCCACTAAACGTGTTTGGAGGAAGAAGAATGATGAGTACCATCCCAAGAACACCATCCCTACTGTGAAGCATGGGGGTGGTAGCATCATGCTTTGGGGGTGTTTTTCTGCACATGGGACAGGGCGACTGCACTGTATTAAGGAGAGGATGACCGGGGCCATGTATTGTGAGATTTTAGGGAACAACCTCCTTCCCTCAGTTAGAGCATTAAAGATGGGTAGAGGCTGGGTCTTCCAACATGACAATGACCCGAAGCACACAGCCAGGATAACCAAGGAGTGGCTCTGTAAGAAGCATATCAAAGTTCTGTTGTGGCCTAGCCAGTCTCCAGACCTAAACCCAATAGAGAATCTTTGGAGGGAGCTCAAACTCCGTGTTTCTCAGCAACAGGCCAGAAGAAACCTGACTGATCTAGAGAAGATCTGTGTGGAGGAGTGGGCCAAAATCCCTCCTGCAGTGTGTGCAAACCTGGTGAAAAACTACAGGAAACGTTTGACCTCTGTAATTGCAAACAAAGGCTCCTGTACCAAATATTAACATCGACTTTCTCAGGTGTTCAAATACTTATTTGCAGCTGTATCATACAAATAAATAGTTTAAAAATCATATATTGTGATTTCTGGATTTTTTTTAGATTATGTCTCTCACAGTGGACATGCACTACGATGACAATTTCAGACCCCTCCATGATTTCTAAGTGGGAGAACTTGCAAAATAGCAGCGTGTTCAAATACTGATTTTCCTCACTGTACATACATAGTTACACACATACACAGATCCATCCATCCATACGTACATACGTAGCCGGTCTGCTGCTAACCGCCGCTGCTACTCTAATTTGCGTTGTGTTCGAGGAACTGAATCTAAATAAATGAACTGTTACAGGTCTACAATGAAATGTCCATTAGTTCAACTTGTGTGTTCCCACTAATAGGCTAAGAACAGCCTCAGGGTGATCAAGACTAAGATCATCTTGGAAAATTACGATGCCTTGTCCACCATAATACAACCTGACCCTAATATTCCATATTTGGAATCAAAATGTCTCTTCACGTCATACAAAACCGATATATAACAGAATACTATTTAGGACAGAGAAAGAAATAACACAGCTCTCTTTTTCAGATGACTGCCTACACATTGGAGGTAAAAAGGTTTCTGAAATATTGACCTAATTAATCTGTTCACTTTCCAAACAACTCTTCCTGCCCATGTTCTAAAACCTGAGAATCAGGAACTGAAACTTGGATGTCAATGTCAGTTTGAGTGTCAGTTGGAGCTTGTGTATGTGTTTCTGTGTCACAGTTAAGTATAACGTCAAGAGATGTTGAACTGGATTCAGCTTCACTCTGGAGAAGATTCTTCAACAGACTTTTGAACTGCAGATCTTTCAGATTCTTCATTCACCCATCTCATAGTTCTTTCCTGGGTCTGCTAGATTGAAATCTTCCACAAAGCACTCACTCCTGATGTTTCTTGTTCAACTCTCTGACTCTTCTACAGAGGGTATTGGGCTTCCCTCCTCATCAGGTGACTCAACAGGTAGAAAACTAATATTCAACATTAGGTTTCTGTGCACTATCCTCATGTTATCAAGTTAAGTTAAGTGGCTTTAATTGTCATTGCTACTATACACAGTGGTCCTGTGAAGTAGCTTCCTGTGTTTGACTTGTATGTATTTTTGTTGGCGTCTTCAAACAAACTTTACTATTTATCTATCCTTTTTTTTCTCCTTAAATAATCCTAAATTGTTTTTGTCTTCCTGACTTGTGCCTGTGAAGTTCATTCCACCACCTCGGTGCCGGAACAGAGAAGAGCCTTGAAGTGTACTTACCTCTCATTCTGAGAGAAGGTGGTACCAGTCGAGCAGTGCTGGAGGATCTCAGACAGCGTGGTGCAGTGCGAGATGTGATGAGGTCTCTGAGGTAAGATGGCGCTGGTCCATTTTTGGCCTTGTAGGCAAGCATCAGTGTTTTGAATCTGATACGTGCAGCTACTGGAAGCCAGTGAATGGAGAAGCAGTGGGGTGGTGTGGGAGAACTTGGGCTAATTGAACACAAGCCTTGCAGCTGCGTTTTGCAGTGGACGAATAGCGTTTAGGGGAAGACCTGCCAGCAGAGAGTTGCAGTAGTCCAATCTTGAAATCACAAGAGACTGAACAAGCACCTGGGCAGCCTGTGTGGACAGAAATGGTCGAATCCTTCTGATGTTGTAGAGAACAAATCGACAAGCACGAGCCACATTAGCGACATGTGAGAAGAAGGACAGTTCATTGTCCATAGTTACCCCAAGGTTACGAGCAGTGGCTGAAGGGGAGAGCAGAGAGTCATGAAGTCTTATTTGGAGATCTTGACCTGGAAATGAATCGCCTGGGATGACCAGCAGTTCTGTTTTGCTGGTGTTGAGTTTTAGTTGGTGAGCACTCATCCATGAAGATATGTCTGTCAAGCATGCGGAGATCCGAGCGGAAGCCGTGGTATCTAAAGGAGGGAAAAAAAGATTAGTTGAGTGTATAGCATGCGGTGATAAGAAAACCCATGTGAGGATATGACTTCACCAATGGAGTGGGTATGGAGGGAGAAAAGGAGGGGACCGAGTACCGAGCCTTTTGGGACACCAGTGGTGATTCTGCACGGGGCAGATGTGGATCCCCTCCATGTTACCTGGTAGGAAGCAAACCATTCCCATGCTGTTCTGCGGATACCGAGGCTCTTGAGGGTTGGCAAAAGTGTCTTGTAGTTGACTGTGTCAAATGCTGCTGAAAGGTCCAGGAAGATAAGCACAGATGACAGCTTGGCTGACCGAGCAGCATGCAGTTTCTCAGAAACAGCCAAAAGGGCTTTGAACCCAGACTGGTTCGGATCATGGAGGTTGTTCTGTGAGAGATAGACAGACAGTTGGTGGAAAACAGTGCATTCCAGAGATTTAGAAAGAAAGGAGAGAAGTGATACCGTCTGTAGTTGTTGATGTCTGATGGATCCAGAGCAGGTTTCTTCAAGATGGGAATGACCCTTGCTTGCTTGAAGGTAGTTGGTACATAGCCAGATGTTAATGACCTGTTGATGATTGTGGAGATGAAGGGCAGGAGATCTTGTGTGATGGTCTGAAGCATAGTGATTGGATCCAGGGGACAGGTGGTGGGATTGCAAGATTGGATGACTTGCAGTATCTCATCATCTGTAGAGTGTTAGTAGTCTAGTGTAGAGTAATGTGGAGTAGAGTAGTGTTGTGTTGTGTAGTGTAGTGTAGTGTAGTGTAGAGTAATGTGGAGTTATCTCGCGTCCTTTGTTCCTCCTCAGGATCTCTCTCAGCCGGTACCGGCATCTGCAAGGTACCGGCATCTGCAAGGGGAACGAGCCAGTGGCAGAAACAAGTTAAGGGCTGTCACACACCATGCTCCCCTACCTAGTATCCTGTTAGCCAATGTTCAGTCTCTGAAAAACAAGCTTGACGACCTCAGGGCAAGGGTCAAGTTCCAGAGGGACATTCGGGACTGCAACCTTCTCTGCTTCAATGAGACATGGCTGAACCCAGCAGTACCAGACCATGAAATCCAGCCGGCTGTTTCATGGACAGAACACTGGAATGGGGGAAGTCAAAGGGAGGTGAAGTGTGTCTGATGGTGAACAACAACTGGTGCAACAGCGCAAGCATTGTTTCCCTTTCACACTCCTGCACACCAAATCTGGAACTACTGACCATCAAATCTCACCCTTTCTATTTACCTCAGGAACTCAGCATGGACATGGTCAGTGCCATTTATATTCCACATCAAGCGGACATGACGCAGACTGGTACATGTTCAGGCGCAGCTCTGATGACGTCAGAATGTTTACAGAAGCGTTTGTGGGATTCATCGGGGAACTAGCAAATGAAACAGTACAGAAAACCACCATCAAAACTTTTCCCAACCAGAAGTTGTGGGTGGATAAAACCATCCGCGCTGCTTTGAGATACGGCTCCACTGCCTACGACATGGGGCTCGCCACTGGGGACATGGACGAGTACAAGGCTGCATCTTACAGTGTGCACAGAGTGGTGAAGGAAGCAAAGCAGTGCTACGGAAGGAAACTAGAGTCACAGTTCCAACATGGTGGCTCTCGGAGCCTGTGGCAGTGACTAAGAAACATCACAAACTATAAAACACAATCTTCCAGAACGGGGAATGCGGACGCTTCTCTGGCAGACAAGCTAAACACCTTTTTTATGCTCGCTTCGAGGCTGCAGCTACCCACACTAGCGGCGCTAGCAGCACAAGCAGCATGCATGCTGAGAGAGCCAGAGAGGTAAACACATTCACCATCTCGGAGCATGACGTGAGGAGGTCATTCAGAAGAGTGAGTACCAGGAAGGCAGCAGGACCAGATGTTATCACAGGTCAGGTTCTGAAAGCCTGTGCTGACCAACTAGCACCAGTGTTCACCGAGATATTCAACCTCTCCCTGGAAAAGTCTGTTGTCCCCTCATGCTTCAAACAGTCCACCATTTTTTCTGTCCTGAAGAAACCCCAGCCCGCCTGCCTCAACGACTACCGCCCTGTAGCCTTGACCTTAGTAGTGTTGAAGTGCTTTGAAAGACTGGTCAGAGACTTCATCACTGCATCACTACCAGGCACACTGGACCCTCTAAGGTTGACATACCACCAGAACCATTCTACGGGGGATGCCATTGCTCATCTACTGCACACAACTATGAGCCACCTACAGGACTACAGAAAAGGGAATTATACAAACATGCTGTTTGTGGACTACAGTTCAGAGTTGAACGTTGCAAGATGGCGCCGGTGAGGTCGGCTGCCTCACGACTGTTCCGGCTCCAGATGCTGTTTGTGGACTACAGTTCAGCTTTTAACACCATAATTCCCTCCACACTGACCACTAAGTTGGAGGTCCTGGCACTCAGCCTGCCGCTGTGTTAATGGATCTCTAACTTCCTGACAGACAGACCACAAGCCGTACAGGTGGGCAAACACACCTCATCCACCCTCACCCTCAGCACTGGAGCTCCCCAGGGTTGTGTTCTGAGCCCCCTGCTGTACTCACTGTACACATACGACTGTGTGGCCACTTCCAACTCCACCACCATCATCAAGTTTGCTGACGACACTGTTGTGGTGGGCCTGATCTCCAACAACGACGAGACGGCCTACCTACAGGAGGTTAAAAACCTGGCGAGATGGTGCCAGGAGAACAACCTTCTCCTGAACCTCAGCAAGACTAAGGAGTTGATAGTGGACTTCAGCACGAAGCAGGAGCGGTCATACCAACCGCTAAACATCAGCGGGACCCCAGTGGAGAGAGTGGACAGTTTCCGGTACCTAGGTGTTCACATCACACAGGACCTGTCTTGGTCCTGTCACACCAACACCCTGGTGAAGAAGGCCCGGCAGCGTCTGTACCATCTGAGATGCTTAAGGGATTCACTTAGCACTCAGGTGCTAAAGACTTTTTACACTTGTACCATTGAGAGCGTTCTGATGGGTAGTATTCTCTTTATATCTGCTGCCTCTTGGTGAAATCATTCATAAACATGGGATTCGCTTCCATTGCTATGCTGATGACACACAGCTGTATATTTCAGCAAAGCCAGATGAGAGAGATCAGCTAAACAGTGTTGAGGAGTGTGTAAAGGACATTAGACAGTGGATGCTTAATAACTTTCTTCTGCTCAACTCAGATAAGACGGAAGTACTTTTACTAGGACCACATGCAAGCTAGAAGCAAACTTTCTGATTACGAAGCATCTCTGGATGGTGTTTCTGTTTCAGTGTGTACGGCTGTCAAAGACCTTGGTGTGATTATTGACCCGAGTCTTTCCTTTGAGTCTCACGTGAATAATATTACCAGGATCGCCTTCTTTCACCTAAGAAATATTGCTAAAATTAGAAATATGATGTCGTTACAGGATGCAGAAAAACTAGTTCATGCTTTTGTTACTTCTAGATTAGACTACTGTAACACTTTACTGTCTGGGTGTTGGAGTAAGTGCAGAAATAAGCTTCAGTTAGTCCAGAATGCAGCAGCAAGAGTCCTCACCAGATCTAGGAAATACGACCACATCACCCCTGTTTTAATCAGTCTACACTGCTCCCAATTACATCTCGCATTGATTATAAAATACTACTACTGACGTATAAAGCACTTAACGGTCTCGCACCGCAGTATCTGAGTGAACTTTTGTACCAGTATGATCCTCCATGCCTACTTAGATCAAAAGGTGCTGGCTATCTGTTGGTTCCTCAAATAATGAAGACTACCGCAGGGGGCAGACCTTTTTCTTATAAAGCCCCACAGTTATGGAACAGCCTTCCAATCAGTGTTCAGGACTCAGACACAGTCTCAGTGTTCAAGTCGAGATTGAAAACTTATTTATTTAGTCAAGCCTTTTATCAGTAGATTTTTTCTTAGGTAAAGGTGCAGATCTGGAGGGATCATGGATATAGAGTGTTTGGTGAACTGGTATATTTGTATGCTGTCGTCCCCTCACATTCACACGTTCACTCGGGTTTGTTGATGGTGGTGTGGTGGGTTGTCTCTTATCCCAGAGATCCCTCATGTCTGTGTTACCTTCTGGTTCTCCCTTTTAGTTATGCTGCCATAGTGAGTCTTGCCGGAGTCCAAACTGCACAGTGACATTAACTTTCATACACCAATAGGGACACTTAATAATCCATATCCTTCTCTTCCCGTCACCCTCTCTCTCTCTCTCTCTCTCTCTCGGTCGAGTTAAACATGCTCCTGAGGCTCCAGTGACCACTGTTCCTGCCCCTCTCCCCTCCGCGGATCTTCACACTTCTGTGCAGCTTGGGACGGTCTCTCATCAACACCTTGGGTGGTTCCATGAAATTCCGGAGTAGAACGGGTGCTTTGAGGACGGATTGGACTGTAGTTGGTGTCGGCGGTCTGCTGCACTGACTCGGGAGTGCAGTTTGCTTCTGATCATCATCACTGTACCCCGCAACTTTGTATATATGCTTCAAATGGACATTTGGTGCAACCCAGATGAGGATGGGTTCCCTCTTGAGTCTGGTTCCTCTCAAGGTTTCTTCCTTATGCCATCTCGGGGAGTTTTTCCTTGCCACAGTTGCTCATCAGGGACAAACATACTTACAAAGAACATATTTACATTTAATCACCACATTATCTGTGTAAAGCTGCTTTGAGACAATGTTCATTGTTAAAAGCGCAATACAAATAAAAATGAATTGAATTGAATTGAATTGAATTGAATATCACTTCCTGGTTTGGGAACAGCACCATGCAGGACAGGCGAGCCCTCCAGAGGGTGGTGTGGTCAGCAGAACGTACCATCCGCACCAAGCTCCCTAACCTGCAGGACATCTACAGGACCCGGTGCCGGACCAGAGCCAGGAAGATTGTGAAGGACCTCAGCCATCCCAGTAATGGACTATTTTCTTTGTTGTGTTCAGGGAAGTGCTTCGGCTCCTTGAAAGCAAATACAGAGAGAATGAGGAAGAGCTTCTTCCCACAGGCCATTCGGTGTTTAAACCAGGAAACACCTAGGATCTAGTTCTGAACCTCTCTCTCCATCTTCACTTAACATTTTTGCACTATTATATGACACTATCTGGCCTGTCACTTTAACTCTGAACTGCACAGTGTCACTTTATACCACTGCACATCGACACTTTAAGGACAATCACACTAAATCACTTTAATTTATACTGTCAATATCTGCCATACGCATCTATTCCCTTCTAGATTCATGTGTATACATATATTTTCTATAGGTTATACTTTTATTATTCATGCATTTTACTGCATGTCGTACTCTGTATGTATGTGTGTGATAAAATATGTAGTGTAGTTTAATGTAGTGTGGTGTAGTGTAGTGTAGAGTAATGTGGCGTTTTCTAGTGTAGTGTAGTGTAGTGTAGTGTAGTGTAGAGTAATGTGGAGTTTTCTAGTGTAGTGTAGTGTAGTGTAGAGTAATGTGGAGTTGTGTAGTGTAGTGCAGTGTAGTGTAGTGTAGTGTAATGTGGAGTTGTCTAGTGTTGTGTAGTATAGTGTAGTGTAGAGTAGAGTAGTGTAGAGTAGTGTAGTGTAGTGTAATGTGGAGTAGTGTAGTGTAGTGTAATGTGGAGTAGTGTAGTGTAGAGTAGAGTAGTGTAGTGTAATGTGGAGTAGTGTAGTGTAGAGTAGTGTAGTGTAATGTAATGTGGAGTAGTGTAGTGTAGTGTAATGTAATGTGGAGTAGTGTAGTGTAGAGTAGAGTAGTGTAGTGTAATGTGGAGTAGAGTAGTGTAGTGTAGAGTAGAATAGTGTAGTGTAGTGTGGAGAAGTGTAGTGTAGTGTAATGTGGAGTAGTGTAGTGTAGAGTAGTGTAGTGTAGTGTAATGTGGAGTAGTGTAGTGTAGTGTAATGTGGAGTAGTGTAGTGTAGAGTAGTGTAGTGTAGTGTAATGTGGAGTAGTGTAGTGTAGTGTAATGTGGAGTAGTGTAGTGTAGAGTAATGTGGAGTAGTGTAGTGTAGAGTAGTGTAGTGTAGTGTAATGTGGAGTAGTGTAGTGTAGTGTAATGTGGAGTAGTGTAGTGTAGTGTAATGTGGAGTAGTGTAGTGTAGAGTAATGTGGAGTAGTGTAGTGTAGAGTAGTGTAGTGTAGTGTAATGTGGAGTAGAGTAGTGTAGTGTAATGTGGAGTAGTGTAGTGTAATGTGGAGTAGTGTAGTGTAGTGTAGAGTAGTGTAGTGTAGAGTAGAGTAGTGTAGTGTAATGTGGAGTAGTGTAGTGTAATGTGGAGTAGTGTAGTGTAGTGTAGAGTAGTGTAGTGTAGTGTAATGTGGAGTAGTGTAGTGAAGTGTAATGTGGAGTAGTGTAGTGTAGAGTAGAGTAGTGTAGTGTAATGTGGAGTAGTGTAGTGTAGTGTAGTGTAATGTGGAGTAGAGTCGTGTAGTGTAGAGTAGAATAGTGTAGTGTAATGTGGAGTAGTCTAGTGTTGTGTAGTATAGTGTAGTGTAGAGTAGTGTAGAGTAGTGTAGTGTAGTGTAATGTGGAGTAGTGTAGTGTAGTGTAGTGTAGTGTAGTGTGGAGTCGTGTAGTGTAGAGTAGTGTAGTGTAGTGTAGTGTGGAGTAGTGTAGTGTAATGTGGAGTAGTGTAGTGTAGAGTAGTGTAGTGTAGTGTAGTGTGGAGTAGTGTAGTGTAATGTGGAGTAGTGTAGTGTAGTGTAATGTGGAGTAGTGTAGAGTAGTGTAGTGTAGTGTGGAGTAGTGTAGTGTAGAGTAGTGTAGTGTAGTGTAGTGTGGAGTAGTGTAGTGTAATGTGGAGTAGTGTAGTGTAGTGTAATGTGGAGTTGTCTAGTGTTGTGTAGTATAGTGTAGTGTAGAGTAGTGTAGAGTAGTGTAGTGTAGTGTAATGTGGAGTAGTGTAGTGTAGTGTAGTGTAGTGTGGAGTCGTGTAGTGTAGAGTAGTGTAGTGTAGTGTAGTGTGGAGTAGTGTAGTGTAATGTGGAGTAGTGTAGTGTAGAGTAGTGTAGTGTAGTGTAGTGTGGAGTAGTGTAGTGTAATGTGGAGTAGTGTAGTGTAGTGTAATGTGGAGTAGTGTAGAGTAGTGTAGTGTAGTGTGGAGTAGTGTAGTGTAGAGTAGTGTAGTGTAGTGTAGTGTGGAGTAGTGTAGTGTAATGTGGAGTAGTGTAGTGTAGTGTAATGTGGAGTAGTGTAATGTGGAGTAGTGTAGTGTAGTGTAATGTGGAGTAGTGTAGAGTAGTGTAGTGTAGTGTAATGTGGAGTAGTGTAGAGTAGTGTAGTGTAGTGTAGTGTGGAGTCGTGTAGTGTAGAGTAGTGTAGTGTAGTGTAGTGTGGAGTAGTGTAGTGTAGAGTAGTGTAGTGTAGTGTGGAGTAGTGTAGTGTAATGTGGAGTAGTGTAGAGTAGTGTAGTGTAGTGTAGTGTAGTGTGGAGTAGTGTAGTGTAATGTGGAGTAGTGTAGTGTAGTGTAGTGTAATGTGGAGTAGTGTAGAGTAGTGTAGTGTAGTGTGGAGTAGTGTAGTGTAGAGTAGTGTAGTGTAGTGTAGTGTGGAGTAGTGTAGTGTAATGTGGAGTAGTGTAGTGTAGTGTAATGTGGAGTAGTGTAGTGTAGTGTAGTGTAATGTGGAGTAGTGTAATGTGGAGTAGTGTGGTGTAGTGTAATGTGGAGTAGTGTAGTGTAGTGTAATGTGGAGTAGTGTAGAGTAGTGTAGTGTAGTGTAATGTGGAGTAGTGTAGAGTAGTGTAATGTAGTGTAGTGTTGAGTCGTGTAGTGTAGAGTAGTGTAGTGTAGTGTAGTGTAGTGTAGTGTAGTGTAGTGTGGAGTAGTGTAGTGTAATGTGGAGTAGTGTAGTGTAGTGTAATGTGGAGTAGTGTAGTGTAGTGTAGTGTAGTGTAATGTGGAGTAGTGTAATGTGGAGTAGTGTAGAGTAGTGTAGTGTAGTGTAATGTGAAGTAGTGTAGTGTAGTGTAATGTGGAGTAGTGTAGTGTAGAGTAGTGTAGTGTAGTGTAATGTGGAGTAGTGTAGTGTAGTGTAATGTGGAGTAGTGTAGTGTAATGTGGAGTAGTGTAGTGTAGTGTAATGTGGAGTAGTGTAGTGTAGAGTAGTGTAGTGTAGTGTAATGTGGAGTAGTGTAGTGTAGTGTAATGTGGAGTAGTGTAGTGTAGTGTAGTGTAATGTGGAGTAGTGTAATGTGGAGTAGTGTAGTGTAGTGTAATGTGGAGTAGTGTAGAGTAGTGTAGTGTAGTGTAGTGTGGAGTCGTGTAGTGTAGAGTAGTGTAGTGTAGTGTAGTGTAATGTGGAGTAGTGTAGTGTAGAGTAGTGTAGTGTAGTGTAGTGTGGAGTAGTGTAGTGTAATGTGGAGTAATGTAGTGTAGTGTAATGTGGAGTAGTGTAGAGTAGTGTAGTGTAGTGTGGAGTAGTGTAGTGTAGAGTAGTGTAGTGTACTGTGGAAAAGTGTAGTGTAATGTGGAGTAGTGTAGTGTAGTGTAATGTGGAGTAGTGTAGTGTAGAGTAGTGTAGTGTAGAGTAGTGTAGTGTAGTGTGGAGTAGTGTAGTGTAGAGTAGTGTACTGTGGAAAAGTGTAGTGTAATGTGGAGTAGTGTAGTGTAGTGTAATGTGGAGTAGTGTAGTGTAGTGTAATGTGGAGTAGTGTAGTGTAGAGTAGAGTAGTGTAGTGTAGTGTGGAGTAGTGTAATGTGGAGTAGTGTAGTGTAGTGTAGTGTGGAGTAGTGTAGTGTAATGTGGAGTAGTGTAGTGTAGTGTAATGTGGAGTAGTGTAGTGTAGTGTAGTGTAGTGTAATGTGGAGTAGTGTAATGTGGAGTAGTGTAGTGTAGTGTAATGTGGAGTAGTGTAGTGTAGAGTAGAGTAGAGTAGTGTAGTGTAGTGTAGTGTGGAGTAGTGTAGTGTAGTAAAGTGTAGTGTAGTGTGGAGTAGTGTAGTGTAGTGTAGAGTAGAGTAGTGTAGTGTAGTGTGGAGTAGTGTAGTGTAGTGTAGTGTAGTGTACTGTGGAAAAGTGTAGTGTAATGTGGAGTAGTGTAGTGTAGAGTAGAGTAGTGTAGTGTAGAGTAGTGTAGTGTAGAGTAGTGTAGTGTAGTGTGGAGTAGTGTAGTGTAATGTGGAGTAGTGTAGTGTAGTGTAATGTGGAGTAGTGTAGTGTAGTGTAGTGTAATGTGGAGTAGTGTAATGTGGAGTAGTGTAGTGTAGTGTAATGTGGTGTAGTGTAGTGTAGTGTAGTGTAATGTGGAGTAGTGTAATGTGGAGTAGTGTAGTGTAGTGTAATGTGGAGTGGTGTAATGTGGAGTAGTGTAGTGTAGTGTAATGTGGAGTGGTGTAGAGTAGTGTAGTGTAGTGTAGTGTGGAGTCGTGTAGTGTAGTGTGGAGTAGTGTAGTGTAGTGTGGAGTAGTGTAGTGTAATGTGGAGTAGTGTAGTGTAGAGTAGTGTAGTGTAGTGTAGTGTAGTGTAGTGTGGAGTAGTGTAGTGTAATGTGGAGTAGTTTAGTGTAGTGTAGTGTAGTGTAGTGTAGTGTGGAGTAGTGTAGTGTAATGTGGAGTAGTGTAGTGTAGAGTAGTGTAGTGTAATGTGGAATAGTGTAGTGTAGTGTAGTGTAGTGTAGTGTGGAGTAGTGTAGTGTAGTGTAATGTGGAGTAGTGTAGTGTAGTGTAATGTGGAGTAGTGTAATGTGGAGTAGTGTAGTGTAGTGTAATGTGGAGTGGTGTAGAGTAGTGTAGTGTAGTGTAGTGTGGAGTCGTGTAGTGTAGAGTAGTGTAGTGTAGTGTAGTGTGGAGTAGTGTAGTGTAATGTGGAGTAGTGTAGTGTAGAGTAGTGTAGTGTAATGTGGAATAGTGTAGTGTAGTGTAGTGTAGTGTAGTGTGGAGTAGTGTAGTGTAGTGTAATGTGGAGTAGTGTAGTGTAGTGTAATGTGGAGTAGTGTAATGTGGAGTAGTGTAGTGTAGTGTAATGTGGAGTGGTGTAGAGTAGTGTAGTGTAGTGTAGTGTGGAGTCGTGTAGTGTAGAGTAGTGTAGTGTAGTGTAGTGTGGAGTAGTGTAGTGTAATGTGGAGTAGTGTAGTGTAGTGTAATGTGGAGTAGTGTAATGTGGAGTAGTGTAGTGTAGTGTAATGTGGAGTGGTGTAGAGTAGTGTAGTGTAGTGTAGTGTGGAGTCGTGTAGTGTAGAGTAGTGTAGTGTAGTGTAGTGTGGAGTAGTGTAGTGTAATGTGGAGTAGTGTAGTGTAGAGTAGTGTAGTGTAGTGTAGTGTGGAGTAGTGTAGTGTAATGTGGAGTAGTTTAGTGTAGTGTAGTGTAGTGTAGTGTAGTGTGGAGTAGTGTAGTGTAATGTGGAGTAGTGTAGTGTAGAGTAGTGTAGTGTAATGTGGAATAGTGTAGTGTAGTGTAGTGTAGTGTAGTGTAGTGTAGTGTGGAGTAGTGTAGTGTAGAGTAGTGTAGTGTAATGTGGAGTAGTGTAGTGTAGTGTAGTGTAGTGTAGTGTAGTGTGGAGTAGTGTAGTGTAATGTGGAGTAGTGTAGAGTAGTGTAGTGTGGAGTAGTGTAGTGTAATGTGGAGTAGAGTAGAGTAGTGTACTGTAGAGTAGTGTAGTGTAATGTGGAGTAGTGTAGTGTAAAGTAGTGTAGTGTAGTGTAGTGTGGAGTAGTGTAGTGTAGTGTGGAAAAGTGTAGTGTAATGTGGAGTAGTGTAGTGTAATGTGGAGTAGTGTACTGTAGTGTAGTGTAGTGTAGTGTAGTGTAGTGTGGAGTAGTGTAGTGTAATGTGGAGTAGTGTAGAGTAGTGTAGTGTAATGTGGAGTAGTGTAGTGTAAAGTAGTGTAGTGTAGTGTAGTGTGGAGTAGTGTAGTGTAATGTGGAGTAGTGTAGAGTAGTGTAGTGTAGTGTGGAGTAGTGTAGTGTAGTGTAGAGTAGTGTAGTGTAGTGTGGAGTAGTGTAGTGTAGTGTGGAAAAGTGTAGTGTAGTGTGGAGTAGTGTAGTGTAGAGTAGTGTAGTGTATTGTAATGTGGAGTAGTGTAGAGTAGTGTAGTGTAGTGTGGAGTAGTGTAGTGTAGTGTAGTGTAGTGTGGAGTAGTGTAGTGTAGTGTGGAAAAGTGTAGTGTAGTGTGGAGTAGTGTAGAGTAGTGTAGTGTAATGTGGAGTAGTGTAGTGTAATGTGGAGTAGTGTAGTGTAGTGTAGTGTAGTGTAGTGTAGTGTAGTGTAGTGTGGAGTAGTGTAGTGTAATGTGGAGTAGTGTAGAGTTGTGTAGTGTAATGTGGAGTAGTGTAGTGGAGTGTAGTGTAGTGTGGAGTAGTGTAGTGTAGTGTAGAGTAGTGTAGTGTGGAGTAGTGTAGTGTAGAGTAGTGTAGTGTATTGTAATGTGGAGTAGTGTAGTGTAGTGTAATGTGGAGTAGTGTAGTGTAGAGTAATGTGGAGTAGTGTAGTGTAGAGTAGTGTAGTGTAGTGTAATGTGGAGTAGAGTAGTGTAGTGTAATGTGGAGTAGTGTAGTGTAGAGTAGAATAGTGTAGTGTAATGTGGAGTAGTGTAGTGTAGTGTAGTGTAGTGTAATGTGGAGTAGTGTAGTGAAGTGTAATGTGGAGTAGTGTAGTGTAGAGTAGAGTAGTGTAGTGTAATGTGGAGTAGTGTAGTGTAGTGTAGTGTAGAATAGTGTAGTGTAATGTGGAGTAGTGTAGTGTAGTGTAGTGTAATGTGGAGTAGTGTAGTGTAGAGTAGTGTAGTGTAATGTGGAGTTGTCTAGTGTTGTGTAGTATAGTGTAGTGTAGAGTAGTGTAGAGTAGTGTAGTGTAGTGTAATGTGGAGTAGTGTAGTGTAGTGTAGTGTAGTGTGGAGTCGTGTAGTGTAGAGTAGTGTAGTGTAGTGTAGTGTGGAGTAGTGTAGTGTAATGTGGAGTAGTGTAGTGTAGAGTAGTGTAGTGTAGTGTAGTGTGGAGTAGTGTAGTGTAATGTGGAGTAGTGTAGTGTAGTGTAATGTGGAGTAGTGTAGAGTAGAGTAGTGTAGTGTGGAGTAGTGTAGTGTAGAGTAGTGTAGTGTAGTGTAGTGTGGAGTAGTGTAGTGTAATGTGGAGTAGTGTGGAGTAGTGTAATGTGGAGTAGTGTAGTGTAGTGTAATGTGGAGTAGTGTAGTGTAGTGTAATGTGGAGTAGTGTAGAGTAGTGTAGTGTAGTGTAATGTGGAGTAGTGTAGAGTAGTGTAGTGTAGTGTAGTGTGGAGTCGTGTAGTGTAGAGTAGTGTAGTGTAGTGTGGAGTAGTGTAGTGTAGAGTAGTGTAGTGTAGTGTGGAGTAGTGTAGTGTAATGTGGAGTAGTGTAGAGTAGTGTAGTGTAGTGTAGTGTAGTGTAGTGTGGAGTAGTGTAGTGTAATGTGGAGTAGTGTAGTGTAGTGTAATGTGGAGTAGTGTAATGTGGAGTAGTGTAGTGTAGTGTAATGTGGAGTGGTGTAGAGTAGTGTAGTGTAGTGTAGTGTGGAGTCGTGTAGTGTAGAGTAGTGTAGTGTAGTGTAGTGTGGAGTAGTGTAGTGTAATGTGGAGTAGTGTAGTGTAGTGTAGTGAGTAGTGTAATGTGGAGTAGTGTAGTGTAGTGTAATGTGGAGTGGTGTAGAGTAGTGTAGTGTAGTGTAGTGTGGATCGTGTAGTGTACAGTAGTGTAGTGTATGTAGTGTGGAGTAGTGTAGGTAGTGGAGTAGTGTAGTGTAGAGTAGTGTAGTGTAGTGTAGTGTGGAGTAGTGTAGTGTAATGTGGAGTAGTTTAGTGTAGTGTAGTGTAGTGTAGTGTAGTGTAGTGTAGTGTGGAGTAGTGTAGTGTAATGTGGAGTAGTGTAGTGTAGAGTAGTGTAGTGTAATGTGGTGAGTATTAGTGTAGTGTGTGAGTGTAGGTGGATAGTGTAGTGTAGTAGTGTAGTGTATGTTGGAGTAGTGTAGTGTAGTGTAGTGTAGTGTAGTGTGGAGTAGTGTAGTGTAGTGTAGTGTAGAGTAGTGTAGTGTAATGTGGAGTAGTGTAGTGTAGTAGTGTAGTAGTGTGTGGAGTAGTGTAGTGTAGTGTGGAGTGTAGTGTAATGTGAGTAGTGTAGTGTAATGTGGAGTAGTGTAGTGTGTAGTGTAGTGTGTGTAGTGTAGTGTGGAGTAGTGTAGTGTAATGTGAGTAGTGTAGAGTAGTGTAGTGTAATGTGGAGTAGTGTAGTGTAAGTAGTGTAGTGTAGTGTAGTGTGGAGTAGTGTAGTGTAATGTGGAGTAGTGTAGAGTAGTGTAGTGTAGTGTGGAGTAGTGTAGTGTAGTGTAGAGTAGTGTAGTGTAGTGTGGAGTAGTGTAGTGTAGTGTGGAGTGTAGTGTAGTGTGGTAGTGTAGTGTAGAGTAGTGTAGTGTAGTATGTGGAGTAGTGTAGTAGTAGTGTAGTGTGGAGTAGTGTAGTGTAGTGTAGAGTAGTGTAGTGTAGTGTGAGTAGTGTAGTGTAGTGTAGTGTAGTGTAGTGTGAGTAGTGTAGAGTAGTGTAGTGTAGTGGAGTAGTGTAGTGTAATGTGGATAGTGTAGTGTAGTGTAGGTAGTAGTGTAGTGTGTGTGGAGTAGTGTAGTGTAATGTGGAGTAGTAGAGTAGTGTAGTGTAATGTGGAGTAGTGTAGTGTAGTGTAATGTGGAGTAGTGTAGTGTAGTGTAAGTAGTGTAGTGTAGTGGAGTAGTGTAGTGTAGAGTAGTGTAGTGTAGTAATGTGGAGTAGTGTAGTGTAGTGTAATGTGGAGTAGTGTAGTGTAGAGTAATGTGGAGTAGTGTAGTGTAGAGTAGTGTAGTGTAGTGTAATGTGGAGTAGTGTAGTGTAGTGTAATGTGGAGTAGTGTAGTGTAGAGTAGTAGTGTGTAATGTGGAGTAGTGTAGTGTAATGTGGAGTAGTGTAGTGTAGTGTAGTGTAGTGTAATGTGGAGAGTAGTGTAGTGAGTGTAATGTGGAGTAGTGTAGTGTAGAGTAGAGTAGTGTAGTGTAATGTGAGTAGTGTAGTGTAGTGTAGTGTAGTAGTGTAGTGTAATGTGGAGTAGTGTAGTGTAGTGTAGTGTATGTGGAGTAGTGTAGTGTAGAGTAGTGTAGTGTAATGTGGAGTTGTAGTGTAGTGTAGTATAGTGTAGTGTAGAGTAGTGTAGAGTAGTGTAGTGTAGTGTAATGTGGAGTAGTGTAGTGTAGTGTAGTAGTGTGGAGTAGTGTAGTGTAGTAGTGTAGTGTAGTGTAGTGTAGTGTAGTGTAATGTGGAGTAGTGTAGTGTAGAGTAGTGTAGTGTAGTGTGAGTAGTGTAGTGTAATGTGAGTAGTGTAGTGTAGTGTAATGTGGAGTAGTGTAGAGTAGTGTAGTGTAGTGTGGAGTAGTGTAGTGTAGAGTAGTGTAGTGTAGTGTAGTGTGGAGTAGTGTAGTGTAATGTGGAGTAGTGTGGAGTAGTGTAATGTGGAGTAGTGTAGTGTAGTGTAATGTGGAGTAGTGTAGTGTAGTGTAATGTGGAGTGTAGTGTAGAGTAGTGTAGTGTAGTGTAATGTGGAGTAGTGTAGAGTAGTGTAGTGTAGTGTAGTGTGGAGTGTGTAGTGTAGAGTAGTGTAGTGTAGTGTAGTGTGGAGTAGTGTAGTGTGAGTAGTGTAGTGTAGTGTGGAGTAGTGTAGTGTAATGTGGAGTAGTGTAGGTAGTGTAGTGTAGTGTGTAGTGTAGTGTGAGTAGTGTAGTGTAATGTAGTAGTGTAGAGTAGTGTAGTGTAGTGTGGAGTAGTGTAGTGTAGAGTAGTGTAGTGTAGTGTAGTGTAGTGGAGTAGTGTAGTGTAATGTGGAGTAGTGTAGTGTAGTGTAATGTGGAGTAGTGTAGTGTAGTGTAGTGTAATGTGGAGTAGTGTAATGTGGAGTAGTGTGTGTAGTGTAATGTGGAGTAGTAGTGTAGTGTAATGTGGAGTAGTGTAGAGTAGTGTAGTGTAGTGTAATGTGGAGTAGTGTAGAGTAGTGTTAGTGTAGTGTAGTGTTGAGTAGTGTAGTGTAGAGTAGTGTAGTGTAGTGTAGTGTAGTGTAGTGTAGTGTGGAGTAGTGTAGTGTAATGAGTAGTGTAGTGTAGTGTAATGTGGAGTAGTGTAGTGTAGTGTAGTTAGTGTAATGGAGTAGTGTAATGTGGAGTAGTGTAGAGTAGTGTAGTGTAGTGTAATGTGAAGTAGTGTAGTGTAGTGTAATGTGGAGTAGTGTAGTGTAGAGTAGTGTAGTGTAGTGTAGTGTAGTGTAATGTGGAGTAGTGTAATGTGGAGTAGTGTAGAGTAGTGTAGTGTAGTGTAATGTGAAGTAGTGTAGTGTAGTGTAATGTGGAGTAGTGTAGTGTAGTGTAATGTGGAGTAGTGTAGTGTAGTGTAATGTAGTGTAGTGTAGTGTAATGTGGAGTAGTGTAGTGTAATGTGGAGTAGTAGTGTAGTGTAATGTGGAGTAGTGTAGTGTAGTGTAGTGTAGTGTAGTGTAATGTGGAGTAGTGTAGTGTAGTGTAATGTGGAGTAGTGTAGTGTAGTGTAGTAGTGGAGTAGTGTAATGTGGAGTAGTGTAGTGTAGTGTAATGTGAGTAGTGTAGAGTAGTGTAGTGTAGTGTAATGTGGAGTAGTGTAGAGTAGTGTAGTGTGTAGTGTGGAGTAGTGTAGTGTAGAGTAGTGTAGTGTAGTGTAGTGTAATGTGGAGTGTAGTGTAGAGTAGTGTAGTGTAGTGTAGTGTAGTGTGGAGTAGTGTAGTGTAATGTGGAGTATGTAGTGTAGTGTAATGTGGAGTAGTGTAGTGTAGA